>PVHX01007652.1:0-89591 GCA_004024805.1 Geosciurus inauris
ATCTGCTTATAATTTTGTGCAAAGTTAGAAAAATTATGATTGTAATAATTTTTTTTCTATTTGCCTCAACAAATGTTTTCAGTGAATAGTGTGTACAGCTTCTGAAAATTTGTTTTTTTTTCTGTTATGTTTGATAACATGTATTTAAATGCAACTTTTGAGAAAAATAAATAAAAATTAAAATTAAAAAAAAAAAAAAGAATAATATAATAGTTACAACCCTTTGATGTTCAATTTTTAGCTTATTCGCCAATTATTAATTTGATTAGAGAACTGTCAATATAAACAAATGGATTTGTTGACTGATAATCTTCATTAACTAATTTACAAACCATTTATTATAAATATCTATATAAAAATTATATTTATACCTTAAATATGTATTTTTATTGTTTTCCAGTAAGAGTTAAACTTGAAAGAGGACATTTATTAATATTTCTTTAACCTAATATATTGCTTTTTAACAAACATCACACACCAGATTCTCTGGCTGCTCAATGGTATTGTGGCTTTAGGCTGGAGGATACGTTTTAATCTCCACTTTTCTCAGGTTTGTCTCCTTCTTATTACTTAATCATCCAATGAGCCTTACAGAACTGTCAGTTTGGAAGGCAATAAACTGTGTATGGATTTTTCTTCTTCTTTAGGATTGAGAAACCCCAATCATGGAAGCAATGAATGAAACTTCCATAGACCTCGTACTTCATTTCCTGACAATCAAAGTCATCTGCTAATGATGACCTTAGGCTCCTGGTAACAAATGTGAGACAGGGCTGACAAATACCCATCACTGGCTCTGAAAAACAAAATGTGACAAGTTTTAGGATAAAAGCCCAGTTCCTAGTATAATTACTGGACAACGAGGCAGTTCATCACATGATTTGTCTGTGACAGGCCAAAGAAGCAATGAACTGCTGTGTCCCAGTCACACTGATGTGTGGAGTATGCCTTGCTGACCTAGCCACCACTGAGGATCTGCCAAGTTTTAAATATCATGAGAAGAGTCATTACACAAATTTATTTGTATAAAACAAATAAATTATACAAATTTATATAAATTAGTATCTATATAGGTGTGTTATTGTATATGACATATAGTACTTTTACTTGATATTACTATTTTCATAAATTATACAATAATAAATTACTATTATTATGTAAAAATAATTATATAAAGTATACAAATTTATTATTGATGGTTATGCTCTCTGAAATCTTTATGTAAACTATTACAAGATAATTTTTCATGTGCAATTCTAAAAGTATAGGACAACAAGAGTGTCCTATGAACTGAATATTTGGGTCAAAAATATGCTAACATGACTGATCCCTTTGATAACAAGGAAAATGTTTTAAGGCACAGGAACAATGTCTCACCTAGAAAGAAGCAGGACTGAAGGAGATGGGTTCAGACAGCTCTTTATGAGAAAGAAATGCAAAAACTTAGAACATTCATCAAACCAATGTTTATTGATCATGCTTTGAGTTGGGCATTTTTTCATCAGTCCTAAACAGACTGTAAAAATCGAACTTGGATTTGTATGAAATCACTAAATTTTTCAATGTGTTTTTACACTTGCTTCGTTCCTTTTAATGGGAAATAAATGTATTACTGTCATTTAAATATAAACACTATAATTCTTTCTTCACAGATACAGACATTTAAGTATGATGTACTACAGGAAAAATGCACTGAGTTGAAAGGTAGAACCAGATATTCTCATGCATTTCTGTGTATGCTAATTAGTCATACACACATTATCAGAAGCTTACTATGCAGAAGGGACTAGGATTGTGTAAGATGTTCTGAAGAGGTCTATCATTTAAGGGAAAGGACATTTATGAAAACATGTCACTTTACAGCAATAAAATGACAAAATGAATAAGTAGAATGGACCTGAATAAAGGGTATACTGAAATCTACTGAATGGTGACAAGAAAGACTTCATAGTAAAGGTAGTCCTTGGGGGGAACTTGAAGATTGAGCATTAAAGGTAGCTAAAATAGTCTCTGTCTTGGTCTTGTTCTTTACCAAATATAAGATTCTGGAACAAATAAGTAGTCCTTTAGAATCTCAGTATATATATATATATATATATATATATATATATATATATATATATATACACACACACATATATGTATATATATATATACATATATGTGTATATATATATATACACATATACATATATATAGTGTACATATATATATTAAGAAGTAGCAATTCTCAGCACAAATTGGATCAAGTTTTGACTTTTATGCTTTAGAAAGTGACACTGTATATTTTAAAATCCAGCCTACATCTTGAAGTTCATGATGTTTAGGACACATTCATTACTGTTCATCACCATCTATAGCTACAGTCGCCATCACAGCCTCACCACCACAGAAAGCACATTCCTGTCTCAGGATTTTTACACTAACTCTTCCTCCTGTCTGAAGCTCTCTTGTTCAAATCTTTGCAGATCTAGTTCCTTCTTGTCTCTGTGGTCTGAGACCACTATTTCAAAAGGTTTTTTACTAAGTAACCTGTAGTAAACAGCATCCAACCTAGACCTCTGTTGAAATCATCCCCCCACTTGGTTTTCCTCTGACGCATGTACAGCCATCTAAACCTATCTTTCCCATTCACTACTATTTCTTTGTCATTTTCCCCCAACAAAAGAATGCCAACAGGAATCTTATATGTCTTGATCAATGATGAATATTCCAATCCCAGGAACACTGTTTGGCACTGAGCTGGCCTTCAATGGAGAGAAGAGAAAAGGGAAAGGAGAGGAGAAAGGAACAAACACATTTATAAATGAAACTGAAAAATCACTACATCAGAGGAATTATTATCTCCCTAATACCCCACTTCTTGTCTCCTATTTCTTCTTAGAAAAAATGTAAATTAGCTACTCATGAAAACAATTCTATACAAGTTTGATGATGTCACACAATATGGTCAACTGTTCATTTTTGATGATAATATTTAGTATGTCCAATCACAAAAAAGAATATGTTAAAGCCCAAAATAAAGTTGTTAAAGAATAGATAAATGATATTGCACTTATTAAGAGTTACTACCTCTTGAGAAAATGTGTTGTTATTGGCTCCCCATGCAAATATTTGTGTCAAGATTATATTTAATCAGCCATTATAAAGAAACAAAAATCCCAAACAAGATGAACAATTTTTTTTCTACTTTGTCCTCTTCACTGAATCCCATACTATTGACCAGTCCCTCTTTCCTATAAATTTCCTCCTTCAAGATGAGATCCTCTTGTCATTTCATTTCCTTTCCACCAATATAGCAGTTGTATTGAGTTGTATGTATGTGTGTATGTGTGTTTTCCTTTCTCCTTCTGGAGCTTAGATCAGATTTCTTTACCATCCTTAAAAGTGTGGCACTCCTTTGGTCATTTTCCTTCTCCATCCCCAAATTCTGTTTGATTAAATTTATTCTTATCTTTGATTTCAAAGTCATGCTCATGATTCTACATGTATACATACCTTCAGCAGAGACCTCTCTCTCATGTTCCTTTTTCATAAATCTATTTTCTCCTTAGAGGTTGAACCTTACATATTCCATTAAAATCTAAGCTTGAGATGTATGAGTTTATTTATTTAACTAACCTCTATACAGAGCTTACTCTGTGCCAATGATGTTCAAGCACTTCAAAATATATTAGCTCATTTAATTTTCATAAAAATCTTTGAAATAAGATGACTATGTTTTCCACTTTAGAGGTAAGGAAACTGAGACATCTAGTTCTTGGTAATTGTCCAGGGTCACGAAACTAACAAGTGGTGAAAAGGAGATTCATTCCTTGCAACCCCATTTGACAAGGATCTCCCAACCCAGTCTAGGATGCATCTTAAACAGCACATCAAAATGGTCACTAGATTCCAGTGATTTTTATTTCCTCATATTTTTCTAATTTTTTCCTTCCTATTCAACTCCAGTACCTTAGTTATAATCAAACAGTTTTATAATTTGTTCTTGCTTTTCATTATGTTTCTTCCCAAAAAACCCCACACTGCTAAGACCAAACCAAATCACACCACTTTCCTGTGCATAACTACCCAGTAACTACCCACAGCCCTCAGGGGCATAGTATAAAAGGCCAAGAAGCTTCATCTGCTACCACCATTCTAGACAAAGCCTACAATGCAGGTGCATGCCTGCTCTACCGGTATAATGATAGTCCATAAATATGTACCTTCAGCTATCTTCCTAAATCTTTAAACCCTCTCCAGTTCAAAAGACATGACCCCTGTGATTATATTTTCACTTGTTTTTTCTCTGTTATTTTATTTAGACACCTTTTGAAAGCAAAGGTTCAAGATTTCTATTCCTGTACACTCAATATCTCCCGTAGTCTTGGCAACATGGGAGACTCTGAATACACATGATAAATGAAAGAATGAACACATGAGTGAAAGGCTTTAAGCTTATCTAAAGTGCTCTATCAGACTAATGAGACAAGCACTGAACAGAAAGAATGAAATTGAGTTTGGCATTTGTGATACAGCTGTAGCCCTCTGAGCAAAGCTTTGATCTTGAATTTCCTTCTAACTCCAGCATTCTACGATTTTAGTCTACTAAAAGTCAATTGGCACCTTTTGCCAGCACCAGTTGCCTTAAAAGCAGGACCACCAAGAAATAGGATTCCACACTGTGGGGACTTGGATCAAATGGCATTAGATAGCAGATACATTCTGGCAGCACTCTGTGCCAATGTCCACATCTATTAAGTTTGTTTACTAACTAGTCACATTATCTATTTCATGTTGGGATTTCTTTAGGGTGTGGTAAAATTGGACAGATGGGTTGAAAGTCTTCCTTCAGGCATAATACACATAGGATTGGGCAGATGGGTTCCAATAATCAACCTTTAGGCCTGGAACACATGGATGAAGCACAGAGAAAAAGAATACACCATTATCTAGTGATGAGTAAAAATAAAGTTGAAAATGAAGAAACTTAAAAATAAGATTTTGAATTTATAAAGCAAAATGAAATTGATGTAGTATAACTTTCCTTCAAAGGTACAGATATTCAGGCCGTATGTTTTATACTATCATTAATTCCAGAAACCTAAAAATAACTTTACAAAGACCAACTTTAGCAACAGAAGATGCCAACCTGAAAAAAGTTCTCTAGTAACAAAAGCAGGACCCAGTTTTATTAAATATTTCTATCAGTAAATTACATGGAGGTTTAATAAGAATACTAAACAAATGGGCAAATACTACTTATCTGGGAGGAAAAGTCCAGAATCCAAAAGTATTTTCTCACTGTGGAAAGATGGTCTGAAATACTCAAGTGAAGAGGCAAGTTCAAAGTCTTAGATTCTCCTGAATCCCAAGGGAGAATAAAATAAGCCCTACCCAAGAGTACCATGTGGAGATATGTATTTGGACAACACATAGGAAAAAGAGTAGGAATTAGGGTTGACAGCACAGCTGCCAGGACTGAGAACATGGCTTGGCTGGAGAAAGTCAGTTTAATCATTGGCTGTCTTAAAAGAACTGCATCTGTGCTGGTAGCTGGAAGTTGACTGTGCTGCAGTGTTTCTGTTGACATCTCCTTTTCCAAACTCTGCCTTTCTCTGCCCTTCTCAGGGTCCCAGGATGCTGTTGGCCTCTATCTATTGCATCAGTGAGTTCTCTCTTATGCAAAAAGAGGCTTTACCATAATTTTTCAAGAATGTTCTTACAGTGATTTCAGCCATGTACAGATAGGCCAAGAATGCTCTCCCACCAGAGATTCTAAAATGTAGATGATACCAAACAATGACATCTAAATATTTTCTTCCCAACAAAGATTTCTTTCTTTGGGATAGGATATTATTTTTTTCTGAGACTTTTCTTTCAATCTTATTGGGGAGGCAAAAATAGAAAGTCTTTATAGTCAAAGGTAGTTCCTTTGGGGCCAGGATATATACTATTTCAACATTTATACTTATGAGTGTAGTAGTACTGAGTATTTAATCTCTTGATAGCAACTCATGGTTTGTTTGTTTTTAAACCAATGTACCCCATATGATGAACACATCACTCCGTATCCACTCCTCCCTGCCTGGGACACCAGCAACATGCCTCATGTCCCAATTGGAGGACCATCATCTCCTAGCCTCTCCTGAGTTATCTGGGCCCCTCCACTAGCTTCCCAGGTAGACACAGAAATAACAAAAAAGAGGAGTTAATGACATGAGAGTGATCAGATACATTTCTGGCCTTTTCCCTGACATCTGCCTAACATTGATCCAAGATATGGTGGTTCTACAAGTTTTGTCTCAAGACATCCTATATAACTGAGCAAATAGTAATGCTTCCTTGAGAGGTGTGAGAGGTCACCCTGTGTTTGATTTCCTCCTTTTCTCCCTCACTTCTCTTTTCATTCTCATACCCTTGGGATTATCTACCCCCAACCAAGGGTAAGCACCTCAGTTTGGTTTTCAGTTCAGTTTTCTGTGGGAACTATGTTGAAACAATGATTGAAATTTTATTGCAAGGTAGTTGATCAGATGATTTCAATTCCATCGATGATATCGTCTGTAAGAGTAAGCCACATAAATTCTAATACAAATAACTAACAGAAAAACTGATCTGCAGCCTAGAAGAGGCAAAAGCACCCTGTAATGTGAAGACTCTAGACCAGACATATGGACTGATTACAGAGGGTGGAGATAAGAAAATGAACAACAGAAGTCACCTCTGTTCATATCTACAGCTCTGTTAGCAAACTTACCCCTTGCCTTAGCCCTTCCCAGCTCGCCATTAAGCCACTGCTTGGTGTCACCATCCATTTCCCAGAGCCCTTTCTCACCAAGCTTAATTCCCATGCTGCTGCCCATCCTCATGCCTCTACTCACCAACATTCAGCTCCCCTCCTATAACCACCAGGCATGCCACGCTCAAGACATTGCTTCTGTCCACAGGGAACTCTAAAGTCCCCATCACATAGAGGCCTCTGAGGAAGGGAAGATCGATATCCACAAGAACAGTCCTGTCTGTGGAAGAAAAAGAAATTAGACACAGACCTAAAGCAAGCATCACTTTCTCTCTTCCCAGTGATTTTTTTGTGGGGTTCCCCTGGCAATTTGGGAGCCCTTTACATTGCAACTTACACCCAGGACAGGTGCAGCATCTGAAAGAACAGAGTTAAAGAGGCTAGGCCTTATTCAAAGGACAGGCAGGGAGCCATGAAGAGTAAATGCTGTCATTGCCTAACACAACAAGAGTTAGGGCCAAAAGGCTGTCCCAAACAGCTGCCAAAGACTTCACTTCAGTATGAACACATAGGTCAAGTGCACTCCCTGCCCTTTGTCCCTGTCTCTTCACTTGGGACTCTAGTTTCAGGGAGACACAGATCAGTAGATATGATCTGGGCCTCATAAGGCAAAATAATGGGATGTAAATCCCAGCTCTACTACTGACTACAGAGACTTTATCTCTTTGTACCTCAGATATCTTGTCTGTGAAATGGGCATAAAAATAAAAAATCTTCTTTATTCCTAGAATTTTTTTGTGAGGATCAAATGTGTTAATAGATCTAAAGTACTTAAATAATCCTAGTAAGTCATTTGCAATTTTCTAATTACCACTGTGTAAGACAATGTGTGTGGTGCAAGCTTAGCAAGCACTTGATAAAATCACTATTTGTACTGTTGTCCATTTGCCTGGCATGCTTATAGAGCCCATGGACAACTTAAAACCATTATCCTTCATCTCCTCTTTCATAAAATCTTGCTCCATAAAACTTCAGAAGAAATTATCACATATTTTGTCTAAAATGAACAATAAAGTAATATATGAATAAAACATTCTCATTGAATGTAGTTAACTATTTCATGTCTGCCAAAGTATTAAAGTGTTACTTTCTAAAGCTTACTGGTAGTTCAACATGAATTAAAGATATCAAAATAAGTGTTTCTGCTTAAATTTCAAGTACCATAATCATTGACACAGGTAAAGATTTTTAAAGAGTTCCTTTGTTAAAATAATCTCATTTCTCAGTTCAGGAAACAGTGCACCCCGCTGTTCTTAAGGACCTGTCCAAGCAAATTAACTTGCTATGAGTTATCTTTCTTAGCCCTTGCCTGCTACCATAGTTTGAGTCATACCCTCCTGCGGCAGAGACTGTAGGGCCATAAACCAATCATTTCCGTTTTCCTCTAGGGAGCAACAGTTAGATTCTAGTCTAACAAACTCTCCAGTCTCTAACTAGCCTAACTAGTTTCCAGCCTCTTTTGAAGTTAGATGGAGCCATGTGACTGAGTTATATTCAATGAAATGCAGGCAGAGTTGAAGTCTGACATCGCGAAGCCTAGTCCATAGGCTCTGCATGTTCTCTTCCTCCGTATGTCCTGCAGGTGGACATGAAGTCCAGCATCATCAGCATAACCCACTCATCCCTCAGGAGGTAATGCAAGGGTTTTTTTCTCTGGTAATTACCCATGCCAGTCTCCTCAATGGCTCCACCATTCCCTCTAGGGAAATAACTTCTCTTTCACACTCCAGTGACATGACACTCTCCACGTACTTATAACACAGCACTGAAATGCATTATTCAAATTACTCACATACAGTACTGCATGTAAGGAGGTATAAGCCTCAATGTATTTATGTTTTAAAGGAAAAGACTTTTTAAAAATCCCTCATGCTTATTGTAATGTTAAAAATAAAAATAGTAAAATAATTGTTTCCTAGATCTATTGAGTTTAGTTCCCTGTATACCTTAAATTCAAGAGTTCATTACTGACTGGGATAATGAATGATCAGGCTAAATAGATAAAAATAAATATATATCACAGTCCCATCTCTGGTACTTTTCAAAAAATTCTAACAAAAAGTGAAATATCAAGAGAATGTTCTAGGTTTAGGATATATTTTCTGGGTTCATAAATTTAAGATAAATATTATTCCATGTAAATAACTTTTAAAACAAGAGTTTTATACAAATGGCCTTTATTCCGAAATCTATTCCATTGGACCAATGTTTGGCTAATGAACTTAAAGAAAAAAATAATAAAATTAATCCAGTAAGTGCTTTCTCTCACCCACAAAGTTCTCCCCGCTCCTCCCCTCACACATATATACACACATACCCACAAATGATGGTGGGCACTTTGAACATAATTCCCAGCTAAAATATAAGTATACAGAGTTTAATTTTCCTTTTGGACTCTATCATATATGCTTCTTAGAAAAAAATTCCTTTTAATTGCTCTAATATATACCAATATATATACCAATAAATTTCCAAATATACCAATAAATTTCCCAGGAGTCTGCACAGATTAACTGTCATAACTGCACAAGAACAGGAACCATCTTCACATTTATTTTCTCAGGATCCAGAACAAAATCTAGCATACAGTCCATGCTCCAAAATACTGCACCAGAACAACAACAACAACACACACACACACATAAAATCCAATAGCTACCAGAGGAGGACAGCATGAAGACAGAACCATTGCTCTAATTTGATGCCACACTTCAGTTTAAAATTTCCTAGATTCATGTGTCCATCTTTTGTTCACTCTTTTTTCCCTTCCTTATGGCACATCAAGTCTTATCAAATGCTAGGAATTCAAAGAGGCATTTTTCAACATCAGATAAAGACAATATATAAACAAAATAAGTATAAAATATATTAGACTTGAAATGATATTACACCCTTTAATTCTATGGAGATTGGTCCTATCGTCATTCCTAGCTACTTCAAATTGGAAAGTCTATCAATGCATCTATTTTACCACAATTCTGCTAAAAATAAATAAATAGACATATGCCCTGTAGGATTTTTATAAGGCCTTGCATCACAATGGCAGAGATCACAGTGGCACATGCAGAATTCACACCAAAGCAGCCTCCAGGGCAAACTAGCTGCAGGCCAATTGACCAGTCCTTAGCTTCAGTGAAAGCTTATGGAGGTTTTTCCTTTTTTTTTCCAAGTGTGAGTTGGGATCAACATACTACTTTCTCCAGAAATAGCATCCTCTCTGTGAAATTACTTGAGACTTTCCAGAGAACTCATTCTGAAATAGTTATTTATACAACCCACCTAGCAAACGTGAATGATGATCCACCGCAATGCTTTCCACCTCGTCCTGCCTTGGCCTCAGCTATTCCATCCTGCTCTGTCAGTGACCAATCTATCCTACTTGAAAGAATGAGCACTGGCATATGGAGGAAACCATCTGGAATTTCTGTTGCTCAATAGGAGGCTGATGGGGGAGCTGATCTGGAAAGAGGCTCCAAAAAGAATTAATGAGTTCCAGATGTAATTAAAGACTGTTTTCCCCCCAAAGGGGCTCAGGACCAGCCATGGAGTGGTGCCTCGTGGTTCCGAATTATACCCTCCTACCACTTGTTCATCCATCAAGCACTAAACAACCACCATCTTTATCCTAGTATCTATCACCAGGCAATGTTTTATTGTATTTCTCAAAGTGCCTACTTTGACAATTAAAAATAAAGCTTTAGAAACAATATCTGGAAACAACACTAAGGAGAATCCCTGGGTCTCCCTATGCACCAAATGAAACAGCAAGAAAAAGAACAACAAAGACCCAATCTTTTATAAATGCATTAGCCACTGTCAAAACCAGAAAACCTGAGCCAAATCAAAAGACAGACATCTCTGACACAGGTTCTCAGGCTCCTCTTTTTATCAGGAATAAAATTCAACTACTAGAGTTACAAAGCATTCCATATAATTTCAATGCTAGATTTAAACTCAATTTTTTTTCCCCCAGCAAAGTTCAGGAATCAAGGTCACTCATGTGTAGCATTCCAAGGGTCTGACACTTGTCTAAAACCCATAGAAATGAGATCAAGGGCAAAGGGCACAGATCCTCGGAATAATGATGGGGTCACATGAACAAGCATAATTAGGGGAGGCAGGCCCACTGTATGGTATTCACTGTATAAGGCCTATAATTTAGGTGGTTCCCACTACAACCCTGCCATTGTCAGGAATGCAGCCTGCACCAACTCTGGATGTCCTCCAGAGTGCTGAGAGAGAGCAAGGGCATGCAAAAACAGCAGGACATACAAGGACCATTTGTAGGCTGTTGTTTTCTTGCACCTTCCATAATTAGCGGGTTGGTTTCTACATTCAGTTTTGGCTACAAAATAAATTCCTATAAATATGCAAACCAAGGGGAAAGTAAATTTTAATACCATTTGCATCACTATTCAATTTTTTAGCCCTCATAAAAATGCTAAGAAAACAATGTTTGTAGTTCAAAAATGATTACTTGAAATACTTTAAACATATGTTTTACACAATGATTGGTGGTATTTTCTTTGTGTTCTTGTTCAACTTTGGGGCAATCCAATGGTATATTCAAATAGTCTATCGTAATTTATGAAGATGGCTGATACACCCAAGAAAAGTACTCTGAAAATAGTTGAAGCTCTCAGACATAAATAATTCACAGGGATGAAAGGTTAATATGATTGAAAATTAGTGTCAAGTAGACTAATTTACTGAAATGATGGTATTTTGTTCTCAATAGTTCCTTGTAGAAAAAGCTGACCAAGAAAGTGCTAGAATATAAGGACACCTTCCTTTTATAACTAAACTCTTCAAAGAGCTGCAAACTTTATATTTTGACTTTTTCATCAAATTCATGCAGGCGGCTTCTTTATTCTACTCTGCCTATCTTTTCTTTTCTTTTCTTTTTTTTCAAACACGTCTTAAAAAGAGGCAGAAGAGGCAGTTTTCAAAGTGCCCAGAGGCACATGATTCAAGTCTGAAAGCCAATTTCCTAACAACTTCGTGAAAAACCATCTGCTCACCTGGTGTGTGTGTGTGAAAGAGAGAGAAAGAGAGAGAGGGAGTACTGGAAGGGGAGAGAACAGCCCTTATTCTCACTGCATGTGAAGAGATTCATTTAAATTTCATATAATAAATCTCTAACCCACTCCCCACATTTACTCTCTGTGTCTCAATCACATAGAGACATGCATAATTCCCACAGTAGAATCAACGCTTTAAATTATGATATTTTAATTGATCAATAAAATGCTTAACATACAATGTTTATTTCTTCCTCTAGCCTACACCATCTGTTCTTCAAAAATATTTTGAATCTATTTAATAGGAAGGTTTTTAAATAAAATTACCAACTGTATCAGATCAATCCTCTGTATTCCAAGTTCTGAAAGGAAAAATGCTAGAAAGTGCTGCTGCTTTCACAAAGGTAGAACGGAATCTGCCTTCTCTCTTCCCGCCTTGTTCTGGTTATGTGATCATGCTGCTGACCTCTCCATGGGGCCTGGAAGCCTCCAAGTGGCTGAGTTGGCATTACCATTTGAAGTAGGGTACCTGTGCTCTGCTTGCTCACATAATCTAGTCTCACAAAAACCCCTAGACCCTGCAATCCCCAGAAGACCTAAAAATGAAGAGCATTCATTTCAATAAATTTGAGGTCAGATGTTAAACTACAGTTTGGCATTATTCACGTAATTCTATTACCCCTGTTCATTGTTAATGAATTTGGGCTGAACTGAGGTTTGAGGTTACAATTCCTCTCCAGCACTAATAGTGAATACTAATGTGCTCACATACCTGGGAAGGCAGACCGTGGCAATACTCAAATGAGCATATTCTTAAGTTTTTACAAGTTGTAGTTTGTGTTCAAGCTTAACCAGACATCACACTTACTTCCTATGCAGGTTTTCATTTAGATTTGTTTCTTTAGGAAAGACATTGAGACCACTTCTAATAAATTAATACATTTCCACAATTTAAACCTGAAGAAAAAAATATGAGGCTTTACAATATAAGTGATTCACTCTTGAAAAAAGCTCTTTAGGCAACACTCTATGCAGCAAACACTGCGTTTAGGGAATTTATTTCCCCCATTAACTCCTTTTTGGAAATAAATCCTCTCCTTTTTTCTCTGCTTGACACTAGAGAGGGAAATATACCCAGAAAACCCTGAGGTTCTTTACTTTTTTTCACTTTTATTATTTTTCTCAAGTTTTTAATTATTTTCTTCTAATTATTAATTTTATTAAATTCCTAAAAGATAAGATACTAATATTCCATTTGTTTTTGAAGATTATAGACAATATTTATAAATGAATAAATAGTTGATGCTTGAGAGAGCTAAGGTATTATAATACCTAAAAAAATACTGATGAAATATTCTACATTTTAATATAATCTCAAAATTTATAATTTCTGAGCAAACTAGTCTATATATTATGCTCCTACCTTAAATAATGTGTTTATATTCTACTACACACAAAAGGATTTCTATACAAGGTTTTAGTATTTTCAATATTTCCATATTTTCCATATTTTTGGTAATATCCCAAAGCCTTCAAGAGGTTTTATTAATTGGGTATGTGATTTCTGTAAATCCCGTGTATTCAATGCAGAGTTCTTGCTTGGGATTTTCCACATAAATTCCTTTCCACATGAGTTAAAATACTGTCCCAGAGATCATAAAGGTTCCTAGAATTCTTATTCACATTTCTAAGTATTCCAATAATAATATCCAGATTCTACAACTTCTGCCAAAAGTCTCAATGCTCTAAAATATCTCCATAGTGTCTGAGAAGATACTGAAATCCCTGTCATTAGAATAAATCCCTCTTTTTAACCTAGGGTCACTAACGGTCCCCCAGAGGAGAAAGTATATAAAGAAAAGCATTATTACTGACCAACAAATTTGTTCATTCATCCATTCACTCATCTAGAAAATATTATCAAGTGCTTTGTCAGACACAGTAATTTATGCAAAAAAAACCCCATAAACAAAATAAGACTTCCACTTCACATAGAGAAGTAACTACTTTTACAAGACTGATTAGGTGAGTTTTGGTGGAAGGAAGAAGTACTATTTGCTTCTAATGTAATAATCAAAATAATCACCGTACCAAAATAACCGTTGCAAAGTCCAGGCAATGTTTCAAAAGGAGGACTATGTCTGTTCCTTCTTTCCTTCTAGTGCCCATCAACCTCCGAGAAACCTAATTTGCTCATAATGCCCTTATTATGGTTTGGATGTGAAGTGTCCCCCAAAAGCTCACATGTGAGACAATGCAGGAAGGCTCAGAAGAGAAATGATTGGGCTGTAAAAGTCTTAACCCAATCAGTGAATTAATCCTCTAATAAGGATTAACTAAGTGGTAACTGAAGTGGTAGGGTGTGGCTGGAGGGGGTGGGAATTGGGGCATGGCTTTGGGGTGTATATTTGTATCTGATAAGTGGAGACAATCTCCTTCTCCTCCCACCTCTCTCCTTCCAGATCACCATGTGAGCAGTTTCCCTCTGCCATACTCTTTCACCATGATGGAGCTGGCTATATATGAACTGAGACCTCTGAAACTGTGAACCCTTAAATAAACATTTTCTCCTCTACAATTGTGCTGGTAAGATCTTTTAGTCACAGAGGCAAAAATGTTGATTAATATAGCCCTACTGTTCAAAATCCCACTGGTATTCTATCTACCCACACCCTACACATATCCAGGGTCTGAGTAGTTCTATAGTTCCAGTGATTTCTCAACCATGTCTATATTCCCTTTGTGCTCTACTCACTGATATATGCCTATGTAGAGAAATAATCTGTGAGCTCAACAGTAAAGATTAGGTGAAATAACACACACAAAGTATTTCAGTGCCTGTCATGTAAGAGGCATTCAATCACTAGCTATGTCCTCTTTCGTGTCATGCATATATGTTTGAGTGCTCACTCTGAACCTATCACTAACTTGTTGTGTGAACCAAAGAAACCAGACTCAGCTCTCATAAAACCTAATATTTTGTGGAGGAAACTGACATTAAAACACAATCACAAAAATAGTTACATAGGCCCAAACTGCAAATTACTAAGGAGGAAAATGCATAATGCTATGAAAGTAACATTGAGAACTGAAGAATAAAAGAAGCGAGACCTAGAGGTTGAGTCACAGTGAAGCAAGTAGACAGGACACTGTATACAGAAGTGAGGAGTGGGAAGGAGCTCCATGCATGCAAAAGGACAAGGCAGCAAGGGTGACTGGACTGGGCAGCAGTGAGAGGAAAGGCTGGACAGGCACACGAAAGAGCACATTGGCAGGACTCTGGCATGTGCGTAAGCACTCTGAACTGTATCCTGAGAATAATGGCAAACTACTAACAGATTTTAAGCAGGGAAATCACAGAGCCATTTTGTGTTTTTCAAAGATGTCTCTGCCTGCAAAGTGGGGAATAAAGCAAATGAGGGTAAGTGTAGCAAGAGAGTAATTAAGAGGCATTCTAGTGTTCTACCCCTGGGGTGATAACACATAGATTAGGATGGAGAGAGAAGAGATTGCAAAAATACATATTGAGTACTATTCAGAAATCAAAATAGCCAAGGTGCGTTGAAGTGTCAAGAAAACTTCTAGCAATCAGTAATGGCAGGAGATATCATGTGCTGATGTGAGAAAGCTGGAGGAGGGAGAAGGTGCAAGTGGAGCTGGGAGGGCAGACTTGGGTAGAGAGAGGATCTCAGTAGGTTATTTTAGCTTCTGAACCTTGAAGTCATCCCAGCAGAGATTTCAAGTTGACAGTTGGGCACTACTTGAAACAAGAAAAATGTGTTCATAGTTTTAAATACTAATAGCAATTCAATTCACAATAGCTAAATTATGGAACCAACCTAGTTGTCCTTCAACAGATGAATAGATAAAGAAAATGTGGTATATATATATTTAATGGAATATTACTCAGCTTTAAAGAGGAATGAAATCATGGCATTTGCCAGTAGATAGATGGAGTTGGAGAATGTCATGTTAAGCAAAATAAGCCAATCCAAAAAAATCAAATACCGAATGTTTTCTCTGATATGCAGATGCTAATTCACAATGGGGGGGAGAATAAAGTTACCTTAGATGAGGTAGAGGGGAGTGAAGGGAAGGGAGAGGATATAGGGATAGGAAGGATAGTAGAATGAAACAGACATTATTACCTTATGTACATATATGACTACATGACCAATGTGATTCTACAACATGTACAATCCAAAAAATGAGAAATTATACTCCATCTATGTATTATATATCAAAGTGCATAAATGTATTCTACTGTCATGTATAATTAATTAAAACAAATTAAAAATATTTTTTAAAAAGGACCCTTGGAACTGGTACAAGGAGTAAATATTAAAATATCTGCAATGTCCTGAGAAATTGGAACAGTTTCAATTCACTTCTTAATCATATAATGTAAACATTAGACTCCACCTGCCCAAACCCAATTGGGGATGATCTCTTAAGAAAACTCTGTGTGAAGCAACTCCATATATCTGGGTAGTTTACCAAATATAATTAATGAGAGCTAATACATAAGAATGAGTGACTGTATAAAAACATATGAAATAGGCCTAGGATTGTGGCTCAGTGATAGACAGCTTGCCTAGCAATGTGAGGCACACTGCATTAGTTCTTCAACATCACATACAAATTAATAAATATAATAAAAATATTGTGTTCACTGGAACTAAAAAAACTTAAATATTAAAAAAAACACATGAAATAGTTAACATAATTAGTGAATATATGTCTGTATACCTATGTATCAAACTAAACATGTACTTTGTGTACAGGATCTTTTTAGCCGTTCATCCATTTGCAAATAGAAACCAATCACATGCTACAACATAGACAAAACTTGAAAACTATATGCAAAGTGAGGGAAGCTATTGTATGATTCCATTTATATAAAATGTCTAGAATAAGCAAAAAAGAAAGTATATGTATGAGTGGTTGCCTGGGGCTGGGAAGAATGAGGGATTAGAGGGTTACAGCTAAGGGGTGCAGAGTGTCTTCTAAGAGTAATGAAATGTTCCAAAATGGGTTGTGGCGATGGTTGTGCAATTCTATAAATACACTAAAAGCTATGACTTATATGCTTTAAGTGGATGAATTGAATGGTATGTGAATTATACTTTAGTTTAAAAATGAAGAGGTACTTTATGTACTCTTCTAATATAGAAGAATCTTCAAAATAGTGTTCCTTTTGAAGCAAGATGCAACAATTTGTAATTTGTTAGAGTTATGTAAAGGGAGGGTGGTTGGAAAAAAAATGTATAATTTTCTTTTGAATTTTTGTATATTTGGCACAGAATACCCCCGGAAGGAAACCCAGAATTGGTAACATTGTTATTTCCAGGAAATAAAGCAAGGTGACAGGAAGACAAAACTGAGAAAAAATTTCAAGAAGCATTTTTTCATGCCTTTGAATTTTGAACAAGGAATATACATTGTCTTTTTGAAAAATCAAAAACTGAAAGTGAAATTAAAAGTTGAGACTAGTTAGATTTGTATTTGCTAGCAGTAAAATTTTAGTCCTGCATATGTATTAGAGTATGACTTTATATATGTATGATTCTTTTCTTGAGTTCTCTTTTGTCCTTACAATTTTCTCCCATTGCCAGCAAAACCTTGAAAAAGACAGTATAAGCTGTGCAATCTCTTCTTACTTGACACGACTTTATTTTACTTTGTGTTTCTAACTTCTCTTAGTTTGCATTTTATTTCCACCTTTGCACCTTTGCCATTTTTACATTTGGATGTGTGTGAAATGCTTCACACTGTTTAGTGTCTGTGAAACCAGGAAAAACTTGGCTCTGCTACTAGATTTGGGGTTTGGTAGAAAGTTTTAATTCATTCTGACTTCAGCTATTGCTTGCTACATCAATATTAGGTCAAGAGCAAACTCTGCTACCTCACATGGATTATAGTGCTCTCTGAAAAGTTTTCTCTAGCTCAGCTTTGCTCACCCATAATCATTGGAGATAATTTCCTGAAATAAGGATTCATGGGAAGACAGACAAGCCATTCTAAACACAATACCAGAGAACTATGAGATTCTGAACAGTTAATAATCAATCCACTATTCCAGGAAACAAGACCCAATATAGAGCAAATGCACACACAATAGAACAAGGGGAAAATTTGGCTGCAGCATAACCTCAGGCATATTTTGGAAACATGAATATGAAGAGAATAAAAAATGTGATCTATAATTCCTTTAAATTTAATATAGAACTTCAGCTGATCTCATATGTTGTGGCTTGGTATTATAACAGGATATTTTAACATATGGGTAGACAACTTATTCCAATAAGATTTATTGATATTAGTCTTTCCCACTGTTTTTGAAATACCATCTTACTTACCAAGTAAATTCTCATATATCCATAGGTCTGCTTCTGAACTCTGTTTTGTTTATTTACTTCTATCTCTGTCTCCTCTTATAAGAATTTGGTTGCTAAGCATTATCTACAGCAAGTTTCACCAAATCAATCTCTTCAAAAACCCTAGCCAGTTGGAGTACGTTTGCTTTCATCTAAAATATTAGAATCAATGTCTCACCTTCTATTTCTTAATTTAGGTTTTCATTGTTAAAGAGGTCTCTGCATGATCTCATATGTAGGAAGCTATAGATGGCACTATGGGAATAAGCTGACATCAAGAAATTTTTCCTACTAGTACAATAAACATTAACATTTTTATTCTTTATATTGCTCATGAAAGTGAAAAACTGGAGAAAAAACTTAAATATCTACCACAAAATAAGAGTTCAATAAACTACATTCTCATTCTGGGATGCTATGCAGTCATTTAAAAGGATCTGGTAGAATTTTTTCTTTACTGATAAGATAGTATTCAACTGTTTAACATTTTTAGAAGTCATAAATACTAAGAACATATTTTTTTCACTGATGAGTTGAGGAATATCTTAGCACAGCATATAAGAGCTCTGTATAAAATTGATTGTGTTTAAATTTTATTTCTCTACCAATTAGCTAGGACCTCCATTTTTCCACTTCCCCTGATGTCTGATAGAGAGAGGTAACAGGGTATTAGTGCCTCCTAAGGTAGATAGGAGAATCGCAGTGTGAATTAATCTAAGATGCTTAGGATAGAAATTGGCATAGAAAAGTACTATTTTAAAAGATATATATTATATAAATATACACATCAAAAAAACACCATAAGCCCATTAACAACAGAAGTTATCCAAGAAAGGGCAAGAAAAAAGGTTAAAGTATTTTTTGATATTTTGCTTTTTATACCTTATTATTGGTTATTTTGTACAGAAAACAATTGATGCATTATTTTACATTTTTAATAATAAAGTTGCAGAAGTCCAAGGATGCATAAGGATGCTTCCAAATAAGGAAGTATAAAAATGTCCAATAGTCATGTAGAGTTTGATGTATGAGATCAACAAAAGAAATACTGAACTTCCTTCTGGTACATAACAACAGGAAGGCACTAGATAGGGCAGCAGGAATGAGACATACCCACTTTCTGGCTGTGGGACCCGAGGACTATTACTAAGCATCTAAGCCAGGCTTTCTCAAAAGTGTGGTCCAGGGATGCCTCGCTTCAGTACCACTTGCAGAATTGATTCAAAATGTACATCACTAATATTTAAAACCATCTCAGTTGATTCTCATGCATGTAAAGTTTAAGAGCTTCTACTTCTAATCTTGCTTTCCTTATTGATAAAATATGGTGTTAATGTCTCACCATTTTATAAAGCTTCAGTGAGATTAAAAAATATTTAATGCAGTACATGATGCATTAAAAAATCAAGCTCATATTATCTCATTGTAAAATCAGCATACTCTACTAGATACTATTACTAAAAGAAAGGTCTTAGTCCCCTTTTTGTCTCAAAAAATAATATTTGAATACCTCTACAATTCCTCTGTCATTTCTTGCTGATAATATTTTATGGTCTTCTGATTTTAACCTATTCATCCAACAGTTATTATTCAAATAACCTAGGTTCCTGAAAAAGCAAATGCAGCCGTTGGCACTGACATCCCAATGTGGTCCTTATTAGTGCATGTGACCATATTTGCCCATGATGGGAGATGGTAAAGGGAAAAGAGAAGATACCAGAATAATACAGCTTATAAAAATTGTGATCAAAGTTATCCTTTCTAGTCGAGGCTTAGACAAAGCACGGTGTAGCAACAACTATGTTATCAATAAAATCTGTTTACTAAGAACCAACCAGCCTCTCCTTTCTCTTTGTTACCTGAAAATCCTGGGCAGAGAGCTACATGAGTCTTTGGTTCCAATCTCCTCTTCCTTTGAGGGAGGGGGGAGCTCACATTTCTCATGCAGCTTAAGGGAAGAGACTCATAACCATACTTAATGTATAAAAGCTGTGATTTCCATACAAACTGCTGCTTTCCCAGAAAAATGTAAAAGGCCTCTTTAGCAGTTTAAAATCCTTTAACTATTTCCTTCCTTCTCCACTTGAACTATTGCAGCCAGTTTGTTCTGCCTAAAGCCTTCCCTCAAGTGGTACTTTCTGATGAATAAGATAAATTAAGAAGTGAATGAAATTTTTTGATTCATTCAGATTGTCAAGATAGCATTAAATACAGACCAAGTACATATGCCAGGAGCCTAAAAGAGTTACTGCCCTCTGAAATTCCCTCAGTCACAGATAATTTCCTCACCAGAACTAGGATTTAGGCCTCATCTGTTTTCCAAGCCGCAAAACTTGGGACCCTCGGCAGTAGCCAGGGTCATAACTCTAAACCACATCATTTTCTCATTTACACTCTTATAGTTTCACCAAAGAAGAAAACAAACAAAAACAGGTGCATCTACACTATGCAAATGAGAAAAGGTAACCTCTGAAACTATTGCACAGCAAACAGAAGATCCACAAGCTGCTCACTAGCTAAAACCACAGGAGGTGTGTCAACTGCCTAGATGCAGAGCCACAGGAGGCCTGCAGGCTGGGATGGCAGTAAATCCCCAGAGAGCTCTAAACTCCTGATTGGCAAGCCACACTAGGCCCATCAGTTCCTCAGGTGCTGAACCACAGGAGGCCCATCAATTGCTCAGGTGGAAGATGTGCGGAGGAGAAAGGAGGCAAGCTGTGTGCAGGAGCTTGAATGAAAGGCCACCAGCACACCAGGGGTAAAGGGAAATGAGACGCACCTACTGGGAATACTAGAGTTTCAGATAACTCCATTAAGAAAAGGAATGAACCCACTTTCTCTAGCACAGAGCATCCTCTTACCTGCAGGCAAAGCACATCTCACCAAGAGCAAGTGTCTGGCCCATAGATTCTAGATATATATGGTGTTGAATATGTTGTAGACCAGGTTCTACCAAGGACCACCAAAATTAGCTAGACAAAATTAGCAACCCCTCCTCCCTTGCTAAGGTCTTTAGGGACTGACCCTCTCTACCCATTCCTTGTTTGCCAAAATTCTCAGTATAACAGTGACATCTCCTCCTTAAGTTTCCAAAATCTCTATAAATGGTCAGTATTTGCATCTTGCTCTTTTTTTTTTTAATATATTTTTTTTAGTTGTAGATGGACACATTGTCTTTATTTTATTGCTTTGTACATGGTGCTGAGGATCGAACCCAGGGCCTCACGCATGCGAGGCAAGCGCTCTACCGCTGAGCTACAATCCCAGCCCTGCATCTTGCTCTTTAATTACTCACTCTAGCATTTATTGAGCTCATGGCACATGCCAAATTTTGTGCTATGCCTTGGAGATATAAAACATCTAATAAGGATGTTTCTGTCCTCAAGGTGACATAAAAGTAAATAATAATTACAGAATAAGAGCCAGGCCCAGTGGAGCATGCCTTGTAATCCCAGTGGCTCAGAAAGCTGAGGCAGGAGGATCACGAGTTCAAAGCCAGCCTCAGTAACTTAGCAAAGCTCTAAGCAACTTAGTGAGATCCTATCTCTAAATAAAACATAAAAAGGGCTGGGAATGTGGTTCAGTGATTAAGTGCCTCTAGGTTAAATCGCTGGTAAATAATAATGATAATAATTACAGAACGAGGGGCTGGGGTTGTAGCTCAGTGGTAGAGCACTTGCCTAGCATGTGTGAGGCACTGGGTTCGATTCTCAGCACCACAGGAGGCCTGCAGATAAATTTATAAATAAATAAATAAATTTATTTATTTATTTATAAATAAAATAAAGGTCTATCAACAACTATAAAAATATTTTAAAAAATAATTACAGAACGAAGATCTATGATATGTTCAAGGTGTTATAGAAACACATGAAGGAAAATGAAACAAAATGGAAAATCAAGGACACTTTCTAGAAGAGACACTAAGTTGAGTGTTAAAAGACAAAAAAGGAGAAAGCCGGAAGATGATCAAGGCTGGGAGAGGTGAAGAAGAAAAAGAAAGACATGGGGCTGGGGTTGTAGTGCAGTGGTAGAGTGCTTGCCTAGCATGTGTGAGGCCCTGAGTTCACCTGATGCACCACATATAAATAAATAAATAAATAAATAAATAAATAAATAAATAAATAATCCATTGACAACTAAAAAATATTTTTTAAAAAGGCAGAAAGAAGAGCAATATAAATAAGTGGACCAGAGAAACAGTCTGTTCCATCCATACAGGGCAGAAAGTATGTGAGCATTCCTGAGCCATGACATACACAGGGAGGTGGTGGCCCATGAAGCCAGTGCCAAAAACCTGTGGTCCCAATGAGCAAGTTTGAAATTTACCCTAAAAGTTTTAGGAAGTCCCCCAAATACTGCATAGTTTTGATAAACAAGACTAAAGCTCAGTACTGCTTTTGACAATTAGGTTTTTCAGGTTTCCATAAAGGTTGACTTGCTTTCAAAACAAAATATGAGAAAAATAAAATTTATTTAAGTTCATATTCTGACAGAAGCTCTGGTTCCTGAGGTCAATTTGCTAACTTTATATTTTGTCACTATATTTTAAAATCTGATATACAACCATGATGATGTACCATATATAGTACATATTTGCTACCACATATTTTTAAAGGGGACTCTTACTGTAATAAACACTGATATGGTTTTAAAACTCAAATAAATACCAAATATTATTTCTCTGAAAAAGTAAAATAATATTGAGGAAAATGTATTTTATTTCCATACTTTGATTTATTTGTTTTCCTATTAAGTCAGATAAAATAAAAAACAAATTGTTAAATCTTCAATTCATATATGCAAACTAACACCATCTTTACTGCCCTAAAAAACATTTTAGAAAACAAACTTTAATACATTAACAAAAGGGACTTAAAAACTGAAACTTGGGTGGATTTCCCACAAGTTATGAGTATCCCAAATCAAATGGTAGTCCTGCGTTCTCCTGAGTGCAGAAATGTTCTCACAGAACATATGTTCAAACTTTTTAAAAAATCTATACAGTCCCTTTGCTCAAGAACTTGTGTATTTTTCCTCTCTTGAAAGAGTAAAAATTTAACTATATGTTCTCAGTATTATTTTACTTATAAATGTATTGATAAATCAAGAATTACACACATATTAATGTAGTAAATAGAATCTACATAAAAAATATATGATGAGAAGTTTTTCAAAGGACAAAATGAAAATAAAAGTTATAATATTTCCTATCTGCTCTTCATCAAGTTCTTTCACACCCCATCTTGGATATGGTCTGCATTAAACAGTTAATATAGGCCAGGCCCACCTCCCCTATACTTTGTATATTTGCATGTTGATGTCAGAATGCTCTTCAATAATCCAAGTCAGCCAAATGAAGAAAAATAGACAAGAAAAATTAATCAAGGATACTGATCAGGTAACATGCCTAAGTCCATGTGGCAGGCTATGTAGCCAATAAAAGTTGAGGCAGGGTTGGGGATGTAGCTCAGTGGTAGAGTGTTTGCCTTGAATGAAGGAGGCTCTGGGGTTGATCCCCAGCACCACACACACACACACACACACACACACACACACACAACATACCAGGTTGAAGCAACAGAACATGATTGGAAGGAAAATTACACCCTTTCCTCAGCTTACTGGTGTCAATGTGAGGATGAAGGATAATGCAAATTATAAAGAAAGCTCTTCATCCCCTTTCTAGTGCAAGAAAAGCAACTTGGTACTGAGTCAGAAGGTTAGAGGCAGAGCATTTCCCCTGAGGGGTCAGGGGCCAGGGCAGTCATAGGGCTTCCAGGGTAGCCTCTGTTCTGGAAGTTCTTCCCATGTTACCCAAACACTGGGATCTCAGAGATTTGTTTTACTAGGGGAAATTTTTTCAACCCCATTTCTACCCTACCTCAGAGGATTTACAAATCAGCAATCTGTGAACCACTCCATATCAGAGTACTGTATCTCTAGTCCTTTGACAGAGAGGGACTTGCTAAACTTAAATCCTATTTATAAAATTTGTACCTTCAGGGCTAGGATTGTGGCTCAGTGGTAGAGTGCTTCCCTCGCATGTGGGAGGCACTAGGTTCGATCCTCAGCACCACATATAAATAAATGAATAAATAAATGTCAATGAACAACTAGAAATTTTTTTTTTTAAATTGTACCTTCATAGGATTATTTTCCTCTTTCATGGGGTTGAGTAAGAAAAATTGCCACTGCAGTGAGGATGAGAATTACCAATACTCAAACCAGTGGAAGGAAACTGCTCTAGACACCTGTGCCTCTTTCAAAGAGAAAGGGGTTCCACACATCCATCCTGGAGCTGTGCTGAGAATGGAAGCACAAAGATGTCAAAAATGTGCTGGAAGACTACAGAGAGATGGGGCCACTTGCACTGCCCAGTATAGCCAGGCCAGGCAGACTACAGAACAATCACCACCTCCTCACATATTCTCCCACATTGGCTTTGCTGACACCACCTCTCCACACCTTACCACTGCCTGAGATGTAATCAGATGGGTTAGTCCACTGATGCTGAAAGAGGCAAAACAGATGGCTTCAGACTGTATCTGAAGAATGAAGCTAAACATGAAGATGCCATGCACCACTCATAGTATCTTTTTAATCAAGTGATATTAATTTCCAAATCTGGGCACATGCTTCCAAGAAGGAATTTATTTGACTTATCTTTTAAAATCTACTCTAAAATGATATTATCTGTACACACACACCTGGACCCGTTGTGTCATAGCCTTTGAAAAGCCTTTGTTTTCATTTCTCCCTCATGCTTATTTAGGATAGGGTAATGAACTCAAGAGACTCAAGGAATCATGAGACCAAGATTTGACTCTGCACTGTCTCTATGATTTTTAAGCTCTTTCTTGAGCATGTGGCTTTGAACCCATTTTCCTCAGCTCTAGAGTAAGAAAACTGTGGCAGAGGGTACTTGTTCCTTCTTGGTATTTATTCTTTCCTTCTTTAGTCATAAAAATTCCAATTTTCAGCTGAATACAACATCAACTAGCTGAAAGATTTTATTTCCCAAGTCTCCTTTCCAGTGACATATGGGCATTTGGCTAAATTTAGGCCAAAACGATGGAAACCGAAGTCATGTGAAACTTACAGGAAGAATCTATTCTACAGTTGCTTAGAAAGTGGTCGTAATGGCCGGGGCTCCAACAGACATATTGGAACACAGGGTAACTTTGGGAATGGAAACAACAAATGGTGGGGCAAGAAGAAAGAAGGAGTCCAATACCCTGACAATATCAAATATTATTTTTAGGTAAGGAAGTTGAGATTAGGTGTGAGAGTACATTGTACTCTGTTTCCCTGAAGCACTGGCATGACAATCTGCTCTGTGATGAGAGTTACATAGTCAAAATATTTGAAAAAGAGCACATACTGTCTCTCCCTCTGGAAGTTACATAACCCATGTGATAATATAAAAGGCTTTAAAAAGATCAGATGAAAAGAAATTTATCTGTATGTGCTTTCCCAAATTTACTTGAGTAATTTGTTTTTTCCCATGTGATGCTGATAAGGAACTAGTTTCATGGAAACATTTTGAGAAATGCTAGGTCAATTTATTATTAAAGCTAATTAACACTAAATGGCTGGTTTTAGCCTTACAAGATGGATCATAGTGGAATCATTTCCATTCCAATCCAAATCCCCATGGTATATGATTTCATTGCTTTGAAAGTTTCCTATACCACATTTGTTAGTTTTATTGTTTATAATTATATGTGTGATTACATTTCTGTCTCTACCAGCATGAAATGAGACCCAGGTAGGTTCCTGCAACTCTGTTGCTTACTATTTCATCCCCAGCATGAGGAAAAGTATCAGATACATAATGAGTGATGTACCCAGTCAACAGGTGTTCGATAAGCACATGATTTCTGAACTAGGCTTTAATGCCACACATGTTATACAAATGGAAGTGATGAAACAAGTATGAATTAATTTTAGAGAAGAACAATGCTCTTTTCAGAGAGAGATTTTAATGTGTTTTCTCCTTTGGATAGCATGTGGTCCATTAATATTACCAGTGCCCATGTGTCATCCTAATGAACCAAATAGTAGAATCCCCTTCTAAGGAAACATTGTTTGACACACATAAGAAATTCTGGGGAACATTGACCTATGAATAAAATTTGGAACTTATAACATGTTTGCAGTTAAAAGGAAGAAAACTTCAGAATTGTCAGCATGACCCACTATTGGGCTCCACTGGCCTGGATGTCTAAGACAGATGCTTACATGCCTGAGAATTAACATTGTCTGCTGGCTGGGGCTTATTTGGCTTGTCAACCAGTATGGAAACCATGGGCTTTCTACATGATTTTTGGATCCCTATAGCCTAAGGACCACGTTCCAAAAAAAGAGCATCCCAATAACAAGTGAGACACCAAAGAAAAGGTCTCCTAATGCAAGAGTCCTTGTGACCTAGCCTTTGAGCTCCCAGAAATTTACTCCTACATTCTGTCAATCAAGTCACTAAAGTCAGCTCAGATTTAAAAAGAGAGAATGAGCTTCCACTTCTCCACAACATGCATTTACAGAAAGGGGTATTTATGGCACCCTTTTTGGAGAATACCTGCAATGATGACTTTGAAATTATGATAGTTATTAGAACCAGCCCAAGATATTATTATTCAGTCTTCATAAAGAAAATATTATTGTATCACAAATTTTATTTTTAATATTTTGATAGCTCTATCAATATAACTGGTTTCTTTTATAATCCTAACTGGTTTATTTTATGTATCAAAAACTTTATTCTGAGAATAGATCTAGGCTTCGCCAGACTCCTAAAGGGAACTAGGACACAACAATATTAAGACCCCCCTGAGCAGTGTAATACTGCAGTAACCCAAGGGTCAACAGTGAGCCACTGATGTTATTCCTGCCTCTGCTGGCCCATCTGTACCTGCAATGCTTAGTCACTTGGCCAAATTCTTATCTTTAAACCTCTGCATATGAGGAGACTCCAAAAGCCCCCTGAAGGGAGGATAATCAACTCAAGAAATGGCAACTATACCTAAACCAATAATAGGGAAATCATGAATTATTTAATTCTACATTCCAAAAATATCTGCATGGAAAACAGACCATAAAGTAAAGAGAAAAAGAAGTAATTCAATTAGAGCAAGTGAATAAAGCCCTGCTCTACATTAAAAACCTCCATGGGCAGTGTTCCTTGCTTGGCTCGTACTTCCCCAACCCTAACCAGGAGGGTAAAATACATGTGCAATCACTCAGGTCTCCTTCTCTTGTTAGAAAGGCCTGTGTCTCCTCAAGCAATATTAATTCCATGAGACAAAGTTCTTGGAGGAATAAAACTGGATAAAATATAAACTTATGTATTTAAGTCAAAGAAAATTTTCATTAACCCTTAGCAAATCTGTAGCAGTGCAAATCCTAGAAAATGGGATTGGTATGACTTTAAATATGTTTTCTTCCTAGGGATACCTACGTACTCCAGTTGGTCTCCAACCTTCCAGGTTTTACTACTAAGAATTCTGTGTTCCAGGAAATCCCTCAGTCCTGGGGGAACCAGGGTAGCTGGTCAATCAACTTATTAATGATTTTAAAGAGATTAACATCACAAAATAAATATCAAAATCTCTGGATGTTATGTTCAGTATTCTGGAACTGAAAGAAATTAACCAATGTGCTTTGACAGACTAATGTTGTCTGTTTTGAATAATGGGAACTTCAATACTTACCTCCAGAGTGGAACTCATTATAAGCCTTGCATGTGATCCCTAAATCTTCTTAAAAATATTTCTCATGTTTTTTTATATTTTTGTAACACAATACCCCCTTTAAAATGGAAATAGTATCTTATAAGACTTAGTCTATTATACTTTTCCACTGAACTGATTGAGTTGTGCAAATTAATAGTTTGATTGACCTGAACCTATCACATGAGCCTATTAATTCCAAACACTTTGGCAGCATACTAACCAGAGAGTGACCAATGACCAAAGACAATCTTGCTGCCACCCTACAAGTCTGCTGTCTCATCATGGAGCAACTGATTTAATTTTAGTGAAGATATGGTGAATTGGAACCTTGAAGACACTAATCCAAACCAAATGTGTGCAACTATCAAGATAAGCAAGAGATGTTGCATTTGATTTTGCTTTTGATTTGTAGGAGCCACCAGAGAGTACAGAATTTATTCTCAGATGATTCCTTAATCACCATCCTTCTAGTTCTCCTTATCTCCATCATATTGTATGCTCATGGCTTGCCCTCTGTTGTCTTGGTTCTCCTTTGACTCCATCACTTAAATTAGAATTTCCTCCAAGATCTTGTCCTCTACCATCTTCTTATATTTCTATGCAATGGTCTCCATGCTGGTTCTAACCCTTGTTCAATCCCTAAGGCTTCTTTGATCAACTCTTCTGGGGGTTACCAAATCTAAACCCAGATTCCCCATCAGCTTTCCTCCCAAACTCCTGGTCCACATTTCCTTTTACCATCTAGGCATTTGCACATGAAATGTAGCATACATCTATAATAAATGTTATTATTCTCCCTACTAAACCATTCCTTCCCTGCATCCTCTATTTCTTTTGATGGCACCTATAGCCAGTCACTTGAATGCAATAGTTCTGATGATACTTACACTCATCTTCCTTTACCCTGCAGAACTGATAAATGGTCAGTTCTTCTTTCCTGTCAAATTTGTGCTACATAATATTTTTACATAGCAACCACCACCACATTTACCATTACCATGATGCTTGTCATTTGTATTGAAAAGCCTAAAATATACTTCAAAATTCTGAGAAGGCTAATACACAGTCCCATGAAGAAGTAGTTGCAAACTGCAGATGAAACTCTGTAGAGGTTATGCAGGAGAAAGAAGTTACTATAACAGCAGAAAAGTAAATCACACCTATTGTAAGTGAAGGAATGCATCGTGGTTGTTTTACAGGTATGCCTGTTAGGTTCCACTCAGGCTGGGACACAGGTGCTCAGTAGGCCCAGACCTCTGGTAGACTAAAGCAGAAGAATGTGAAATTATATAAACAATGAATCTCCAGATGAGGCTAATTACAAAAATAAATCTGTGTCTCTTAAATACCTCACACTTACCAAAATTAATACCCCTATACCCATCTAAATTAAGATCTATGTGTCCTGGGGAAATAAGTCCTCTCCTAAAATTATTATAACTTATGATACTAAGACTAACAGACTTTGACAATGAGTGTGTTTCTCAGGTGAGTGAGAACAGGAAAAAATCACTCAATTAGAGTAAAACTCTAATTAGTTCCAGCAAGTTAGCAAGCCATAAAAAGTGTCAGGGGCTACATGACTTCAGATCCCAAGAGAAGACTCTAAGCGGATTCTAATTAGCCCAGAAACAAACACTATGATTGAGTCAAGCATAGATTGACAATTTGAGATTAGAGAAAAAATGCTAACCTATCTCAACACATTTACTTTTTTATGTTCCTTTTATCATTTAAAGGAAATAAAGATAGCTGCTGTTGCTTTAATTGGAATTTCATTTTTAGGAAGAAACCTTCCATACCCATATTTTTTTAAAAAATTCCATCTCTTGGATGTCCACCCTAGGAAAGGCACCATGTCACATTCCTTGACCAGGAAGTTAGGGGCTAGTGCTATTTACTTAGAGAAGCCATTTGAATCATGCTCATCACATTTTAGAAACAACTCCCAGTCCCTGAGTACTGTGTCTCACAAATGCAATCCTATGTGACAGACACAAATCTAAAACACAACAAAGTTCTGTATTCCTTTTCCTAAATTTTAAGAGGCAGATTGCAGCACTGGGTTGGAAATAAGAAGACTGAAATTCTAAGTCTTGTTACAAAGCATCATATAATTTGGAGCATAATATTAACATATTATTCATAATTTATAAAACACCTGCATTACTTTAGCTTATTTTACATGGATTATACAGACACCAAGGTTTCTACCAGCTCAATAATTTCATGTTATCTATATTTTACATATATTAATGTTGACAAGTAATTCTACCACAAAAAAAACAACAAATAAGTTACTAATCATTCTGTTCACTGAAGGATTCTATATTGCAAAGAATGTTGTTCTTACATTACTTTTAAAAAGCATTTTCTATAGTATATTTCTTATTGATTGTATATATGAAAAGTCAACTTACATTCACTATTTAAAAAAAGACAAACCTGCCTAGAGATGTCTAAGGGAACATATGTTTATGGAGCTTAAAATCCTCACTTTTCCTTCCTGTGCTTAGGACATGGTCTCAGCATCCTTTATCATGAAGTAACATTCACTAAATCTATCTCTGTTCTCTTCTAAAAAACTGGCAAAAACAAAGGAGACTATACAGTTTCTAAAGATCCTTTTATCTTCAGTTTCAAATTTTCTTTTTGTTTATTTTTGTTTGATAATAATGCTGATTAAAGCTTCTGTGTCAAAAGTACCTCTTCAAAAATCATGTGTTTGTCAATTATTTTTCCCTGTAAAGTCTCAAAGAATAGGTTTACAGTTCATGTTCTAAATAAGGTCAAAGAAAAGTTTGATTGTTTTCTCTTTCAATCTTTCACTTCTTCCCTGAAATAAAGTGCCCAAACTTTTTTCTCTATTTCCCCACCCTCTTCATGCTACCACACTCCTTTCTTCTGAGAAAAGGTTCCTGGTCTTGAATGTTGAAATTTGGCCACAGGTTGCAGCCCACACACTTTCACTCATCCCCTTCTAAAGTAAGCAATTCAAATCAGGGGTTAACTTATGTGTGGAAGGTTAAAGAATAGCACTGACAGAAAAGAAACCATGCAGTAACACTAAGCATCGTAAGTAATAAAAATAAGGAAACTGAAATCCTTTGACCAATCTGTCTCCTGGTATTCTGTAATTTCTGATTCATACAAACTAACAAAATCTAAATAAGGTCTGCCTAGATGGGAAAAACAGTGCAAATTTAGCAGACTGTAAAATATCTTTTCAATTAAGTCAGATACATCTGCTCTTAATTACATACATGCATACATACTCACACATACAAACATATACACAGTAGTAGATTAAAGACAGCTGCAAAGTCTTTGCTATTCCTCTCAGAAATAGAGACTAATCTTCCTCCTCTGATACTGGGTTGACCTTGGTGCCTTGCTTGACTAGTAGCATGCAAGGACCAGAGGACCGTGACATTCTGAGGACACTAAGGCTGGCTCAGAAGGCATGCAGCTTCCACCTAGTTCTCTTGAACAACTCACTCTTGGGATATTCTCTCTTAAGCTACTCTTTCTTGGAATCTAGCCACCATGTTTTAAGGAAGCCCAAGCAGCTCCACAGGGACCTATGAGGCCAGGAACTGAGGACTTTTAGTTGATTTCCCTGGATAAATTCCCAGCCAAAGACAAGCCTCAACTGCTGGCAACATGTTTGAGCCATCTTTGAGCAAGCGGCCAAGTTTAACCTTTAATTATCCTCAGTTCAGCCATGGTCTGATTGCAATGATTGGAAGAAACTAAACAAGAACTCTCAAGTCTGGCCCTCCCACCTAATTATGAGCAAAATAAAATGGGTGTTTTAAGCTTTTAAGTTACTTGGCAGCTTGTCAGGTAATGATGCCATACATCACAGAAAGGACGGCCAATAATCCAAGCATAAATTTTTCCCCACCTATTTGCTAATAATTCAGAACAAGTGGGTGGCAAGCTATAGTTTTCTGTACCATACAAATGGCACAAAGCCAATATCACAAGAATTATTCCAGCTAAAGAAACAACATCAATGTTTATAATGTTTGGTTTCTAATTGGTGTTGCAGACCCAAATCTCTATGTGTGTGCAATTCATCTTAAATTAAATATAATCACAGATAAGAAAAAGGCAACCCAAGACAATAATTGTGGAATCACAATATTTTATAGAAAATCCTCCCCTCAAATATTGTTTCCTGATTTATGGTCATCTTGCCTCAAATCACCAATGTATTATAATGCCTTGCAATTAAACAAGGAAATGCATTAAATATTGCCATTTTGATCATCACATAACATTGATGAACCTCTCTTGCCATTAAAGTACCCAAATACTGATAATCAGAACAAACAGAATGACTATTATAAAAGAAAAACAGTACTCTCTCATTCATCTTTGAAAATAAGAACAGTTCAAAGTAAAATAGAGAAAAAAACAGTGAATTTGACCACAATACATACACCCAAAAAAAAGATGCTTGAGGCTACATGATATCATCTCTGTACCCTTCAAAACAGAATCTTATCATTCGGAATTATAACACATTTTCCTTCCATTAAGCCTGTCCTGTGCAAAAGATGTCATCCTTCCAAGGCTGAGAATCCTTCAGAGGAAAGCCCAAAAACATCTTATATGAATCCTCTCAGGTAAGTTCAGGAAAAAGCATGGAGAAGAGAAGCTAAAGGGATCATTTTATCAACTGACCAACTCTTCTTTTTCAAGGCTTAAAATTTGTATGTTAAGTTACATAGAACTTGTTCCTATCACTTAAGAATTCTAGAGTACATTGGGCCAATTTACCAACTATTTAGAAGACAAAGACAGCCAGATATATTTATTTGTATGAGGCAAAGTTATCATAAACTAAACTATAAGAGCTAGTTCTTCATGATCAACTCAGCTTACTCCATATAATACCACAGAAAAAAATGAACAGCTCTTTCAAAATCCAGTGTCTATAAAGACAGAACGCCTTGAAGGAAAATGGTGCCATACTTAAGGTAGTGATGTCTTTTATTAGTACAGTAAAGTCCTATTTTTATGGAATAGGATGGGTCTGAGGTCATTCCATAAAATTGATTTCCCAGAAAATGGAAATAGGCAATTTACCCTAAGAATTTTATTGAAAAATTATGCTATTCTATTTGAATAATGATGGGAATGTTCTACACGTTTCCTTTATTAATGAATTAAAATACACAAAACACTATAAAATTATATTAGAGGTTCAAAAGTATCACTTAAATCTTCTTTACCAGTCACTTTCATTTTGTAAAATCAGCAGTTCCATTAAAATCGTATTATGTAAAAATGGGTTTTTACTGTAATAATAGTTATTACCTATTTAGCTTCCAAGGATGTTGTGAAAATTAAATAATAAGCCATTGGAAAGCAAATACAAAGTGTCGCTAATACCATAGGCCAAGAGGGGCAGCCAGATGGAAAAATGAAGGAAAAGAGCACCTGATACATTACAAATCACAGCTCTCATCTATAATTTTATTACCACCATACACTACACAGTGACCATGTGCACTGATGCCATCTCATACAATCTTCTTAACATAATGATATATTAATTATAGCCCTCATGTTGTAGATGAGGGTCAGAAAGGTTTCCACTGATGTTACACGGTTGGTAAATATCAGAATCCAAATGTGAATTCAGGTTCATCCCAGTTGACAGCTGAATCCTCGATATATCCCCATGTGCCACATAACTGCATCTCAAGCATCTTACCCCATCTTTCAAAATGTTTGAAATGCGTCTTCCTCCATGAAGAGACAGTTTGATTCTAAACATGTTCTGTATTTATTATAGCTATGTTGTATTATTATGCATTATGTGTTTTGCTAATCCAGCTGAATCACCAGCTATTTGAGGTCAGAGCTGTACCTTACTGTCCTTGAGACCCAGATCCCGAGTACTTAGTACTGCACCTCCAACACCAAGAATGTTCAGTAAATATTTATTAAACTGAACAGGAAAGGGCTGTTAATTTGAATTACGTTTGCTGACAGATGCAAGGCAAGTGCTTTTGGCAATGTTTCTTTGCATTAGATACCTATTTGAAAGTTTCTCTAGATTTTTCAAGAGTGTGTGATAAGATTAAATTCCTTAAATAGAGCATCTGACATAAAGTGGATAATAGATAATAATGTGTTTTTGTTTTTGTTTTCAGTCCTGGTTGAGGAAATAATGTGATTAGCAAACAGAAATATAAATTCAGGATAATATGTAGCCTGATTTGGAATCAGTGCGGGTAAAGATAGTAACTTAAAAAAAAAAGTACACAATTGAGTTAGAACTCTGAATCAAACTCTCTGATTTCCTTCTCCAGATTCCTTACTTAATGACTGGGTAAAAGTTGAGCAGGTTACTCAACTTCTCTGTGTTCCAAATTCTCTACCTGCAAAAATGTGGAAAATGGGAACTTCTTATACAGTAGGCATGAGAATTGAGTGAGAAAATCAACGTAGAACACTGAACACAGTACCTGGCACACACCAAGCACTCAAATTATACTTGCTACCATCATTATCGTAAAAATCACTTTATAATTTTTAGGAATCTGATCAAAAGATAAGACATAATTTCCCACAGATTGATAAAGTATAATAGTTGTATTGTCAAATTCCAAGATTCATTTTGTGATTGAATGAGGGTTGGTATTACTGAGCTCATGCACGTCACCCAAGTTACGCCTCCTGAGTGTTCATCCTGGATCAGACTCAGATGAATACACTTAAAATTCAAACAGGGTTGGAATGAAGGAAACAAGCACAGCCAAGAAAAGGTGAAGGGTTGAGAGAGAGACAAAGCCACAGGCAGGAAAAGGAGCTAGGTTCAATCCAGATGAGATCAAGTATCAGGAGGCATTTGCCAAAAGTCAGAAGAGAAAAAAATCACAGCAGCTCCTGCACAAGACTCAGAACTGAACAGCAGGCATGAATTCAAACGCTGGCCAGAAGCAGGTCATTCTCTGGCTTTAGAAGAGAGGTTATGTGGGAAGAGGTATGTCCCGTGTCTCTTCTCACTCACCTGTCTTTCCACTTGAAAGCGACAAATAATGAACATACTGTGTGCATTTAAGAGACACGACCTCTCTCACTCTCCCAATAGCACAGAACGGCTGATGAGAGGGTAGCTTACAATGCCAGCACCCACCTACCCCTCCCTTTCTCCTTCAGCATAGATCTGTGCTCTTTAGGAGCAGCTTCATGGAGAATTCAGACCCTTTCTGAGCTGACCATGAACAAAAGGCCAGAGGATGACGGGGAACACCAGGGGCGCCCAGGAGCCAGGGCAGAGTGGGCACATGGAGTGCAGTGCCAGGCAGGATGGCTGAGATGGCTCATCACTCAGCATAAAGGCCTCAGAGGACGCTAAAAGCTTGGCAGCCTTCAAAAGCTTCCCTTGCTTCCTGCACGGGGTGGGAGAAACAGCTTGCTTAGTGGGAAAAACCATAGCCCAGGGCGAATCCGCTGGCTAGATTCATCAAAGAGATGGCTGAGACAGAACAGATTTTCCTTTTCCGTATAGGATGACTCACAAGCTTGTTTATTCAAAAAGTTACACCCTCCATGGAAGAGAGGTGGATGATGGAGAAGCTGGATGATCATAATTCAAGTTTGTATTGGGCACTCCACTCCCTCTTGTTCCGCCTCCCTCCACACAGTCACACAGAGGCATCATCAATGCCCAGAAGGTGACCAGTGTATTTTGTTTTACTCTGTCTTCATTCTGCCATTGTAAATAAAGCAAACAACATAACTACTTCATTTTGTTTTACCCTCAGTCCTTTTAGAAAGAGAAATTACTTTATTGCTTCAGAATAAAGACTCGGAATCAGATCACTGGGGTTCAAATCCCTCACTCTGCTGAATTGCAAGCTGTGTGACCTCGAATAAGTGACTTAACTGCCCTGGGCCTCTGCATCTCTGTCTACAGAAATACAAATTATAATATTATTTCCCTTACAAGGTCTTCGTGAGGGTTACTTTAGTACACAGAGAACAGTTTTTGGTACATTATTAGTGCTCAGTGTTTGACATTATTATTACTTCACAGATGGCCAAATGTACTTCCGTTACAGATCTTTTTTTAATTCCTATTACCTTAAGAGGTAAATTAAACCATAAATGAAATTAGGTCTTTTGGAAGAAATATAATTATTCTATGAAAAATATTTCCTTCTCAGGCTAGGGAGATTTTCTGGAACTATCCTGAGCTTTCTTTGAAAGAAAAAAGAATGTTCTAAATAAGAGTGTATGTTTCTGTTGTCTTAGGAATCATCTTTCTCCTGTACCTGTGTATGTGGGAGACAGTTGGAGATGGATGAACACAAAAATGTATGCATGAATGGACAGATAGATATTTTCTATTTTATTGATCTATTTCTTCCCTATAATTTTGAAAAGTCACGACAATGGAGAGTTTTTCATTTGTCCTAAGTCCTGTATGTAAAAATTCAAAAGGGTAAAAAATAAGGATGCATGTATAAGTTGTACTCTTTAGTTCTTCCTTGGGTCTTGATCAGACTTAAGAATATTGGTAGCTGTAAATTTGTCCTCTGACACATTAGGAAGTGCTCCACCAAACAAATTATTCTCTTTTTTTGGCATGAAGATTTTGTTTCACTTTTAATAAACACAGTCTAGGCTATCTGTTCTGGATTTCACTGGACTGTGAGACTCCTCTCCTGTATTATCTCAAAGAGGGCCATAAACAAGTGTTTATTCATTTCTACTCCCTTTACTGTATTATAAAACTTAAGTGAAACATAATCCCCAGTCAAGTCAACTTGGGTCAGTCTGTCTGTGATTAATCTCATGGGCTGTCCACACTTACTGGGTAAAATCAGGACGTCATCCCCCGGGCCTGGTATGGTATGGTTGTGTCCTCCCCAGCCCTCTTCAATGTCTTCCCATGTTTCAGGAACTGACCATTTTAAAGTTGATTCAGGTGCAGAGGTGGAAGCTGGAAAATAAAGGAAAAAAACACAGGTAACTATGAAAATCTGATTCACTATAAAACTTCCAAATTCTATTCTTATTTTAGGAATCTGGAGGCATTTTCACCTCTCAAAATAGCTGCTTTGTAATACTTTATAAGATTTTTTTTTAATTTGTTCTTTTTAGCTATATATGACAGTACAGTATATTTTGACATATTTATATGAACATAGAGTATATCTTATTTTAATTAGGATCCCAGTCTTGTGGTTGTATGTGATGTGAATATTCACTATGGTTTATTCATATATAAACAGAGGAAAGTTATGTCCAATTCATTTTACTGTCTTTCCTATTCTCTTCTTCCCTCCCTTCCCTTCATTGCCCTTTATCTAATCCACAGAAATTCTATCCCCTCCCTTATTGTGTGTTATTATCCACATATCAGAGAGAACATTCAAGCTTTGTTTTGGGGGAGATTGGTTTATTTCACTTAGTATAAGACATTCATCCATTTTCTGGCAGATATCATAATTTCATTTTTTATGGCTAAGTAATATACCATTGTGTATATATCCCACTTTTTCTTTATTCATTCATTAGCTGAAGGGCACCTGGGTTGGTTCTATAGTTCAGCTATTGTGAATTAGGCTGCTATAAACATCGATGTGTCTGTGTCACTGTAGTATGCTGATTTTAAATCCTTTGGATATATACTGAGGAATGGGATAACTAGATCAAATGGTGGTTCCATTACAAGCTTGCTGAGAAATCTTCATAGTGCTTTCCAGAGTGGTTGCACCAATTTTCAGTCCCTGCAATGTATGAGTGTACCCTTTTCCCCACATTCTTGCCAACATTCGTTACTTATATTCTTGATTATTGCCATTCTGACTAGAGTGAGATGAAATCTCAGTGTCATTTTAATTTGCATTTCTCTAATTGTTAGAGATATTGAACTTTTTTTGTATATTTGTTGATCGATTGTATTTCTTCTTCTGTGAAGTGTCTGTTCAGTTCCTTTGCTCATTTATTGATTGTTTGCTTTTGGTGTTAAATTTTTTGAGATCTTCATAAATCCAGGAGATTAATGCTGTATCTGAGGTGCAGGTGGTAAAGATTTTCTCCCATTTTGTAGGCTCTCTCTTCACATTCTTGGTTTTACCTTTTCTGTGATGAAGCTTTCGAGTCCGTCCCATTTATTGATTCTTGATTTTACTTCTTGCACTTTAGAAGTCTTATTGAGGAATTTGGTTCCTAAGCTAGCATGACGTAGTGCTGGGCCTACTTTTTCTTCTAGTAGACATAGGGTTTCTAGTCTAATGCCTAGGGCTTTGATTCACCTTGAGGTGAGTTTTGTGCAGGGTAAGAGATAGGGGTTCACATTCTGCTACATATGGATTTCCAGTTTTCCCAGAACCAGTTGTTGGGGAAGCTATATTTTCTTCAATTTATGTTTATGGGGTCTTTGTCTAGTATGAGATAGCTATATTTATGAGGGTTTGTTTCTGTGCCTTCTATTCTATTCCCTTGGTCTTCATGCCTGTTTTGGTGCCAGTAGCACCCTGTTTTTGTTACTATAGCTCTACAGTATAATTTAAGGTCTGGTATTGTGATGTTTCCTGCTTCACTTTTCTCACTAAAGATTGCTTGGGCTATTCTGGGTCTCTTATTTTTCCAGATGAATTTCATGACTTGTTTTTCTAGTTCTATGAAGAACACCATTTGAATTTTAATAGGAATTGCATTAAATCTGTGTAACACTTTTGGTAGTATGGCCATTTTGGCAATATTCATTCAGCCTATCTAAGAAAATGGGAGATCTTTCCATCTTCTAAGGTCTTCTTCAATTTCTTTCTTTAGTGTTCTGTAGTTTTCATTGTATGGGTCTTTCACCTCTTTTGTTAGATTGATTCCCAGTTGTTTTTATTTTGTTGTTATTGTTTTGTTTTGGTTTTTTTTTTTTGATGCTATTGTGAATAATATAGTTTTCCTAATTTCTCTTTCAGTTGATTTATCACTGAAGCACAGAAACACCATTAATGTATGAGTGTTAATTTATTATCCTGCTTCTTTGCTGAATTTGTTTATGAGTTCTAGAAGTTTTCTGGTGGAGCTTGTAGGTCTTCTAAATATAGGATCATGTTGTTGGCAAATAAGAATAATCTGAGCTCTTTTCCTATTTGTATCTCTTTCTTTCTTTCTCCTAATTGCTCTGGCCAGAGTTTCAAGGACTGTGTTGAATAGAAGTGGTGAAAGAGGGCATCCATGTCTTATTCCAGTTTTTAGAGGCAATGCTTTCAGTTTTTCTACATTTAGAATGATGTTTGCCTTGGGTTTAATGTATATAGCTTTTAAAATGTTCAAATATGTTCCTACTATCCCAGTTTTTCTAGTGTTTTGAACATGAATAGATGCTGTATTTTGTCAAATGCTATTTCTACATCTATTGAGATAATCATGTGATTCTTGCCTGAATGTTTATTGATGTGGTCAGTTACATTTATTGATTTCTGTATGTTGAACCAACCTTGCATTCCTAGAATAAAACCCACTCGATCATGGTGCACTATATTTTTAATGTGTTTTTATAGGCAATTTGACAGTACTTTATTAAGAATTTTTGCATCTATGTTCATAAGGGATATTGATGCTTTATAAGATTCTATAAAAACATTTGTCACCTAGAAAGTAATTACTCAATTCTTTGATTATCTCCATATCTGGGAAAAATAAATTCTAATCTCATTAAACATTTGTGTTTTGCTTTATTATAAATATCATATGTGCTTATCACATATAATTTGGATAAGCACATATAATATTTGCCAACAATGTAAAGATAATAATTACCTATGATGTCACCTCATAGTGATAACTGCCATCAACCCTTTATTTGTGTTTCCTTCTAGAGTTTCTCAGCACTTTTATATTGTTGAATGATACCGTATCCATTTTTGCTTAGCCATTTGTACAAGTAGCTAGGCACGGTAACACACCTGAAATCCCAGCCACTCAGGAGGCTGAAGCAGAACGTTCAAGGCCAGTCTGTGCAATTTAACAAGACCTTGTCTCAAAATAAATAAAAACAAAAGGACTAGGGATGTAGCACAGGAGTAGAACATTTGCCTAACATATGCAAGGCCTTGTTCAATCTCCAGAATGGCAGGAAATAAAGAAAAAGAAGTTGTACAGGTAAAAAGAGGTTGTGATAAAAGTATGGGGAAAAGTCTGCATTGTAGATGGAGGGATGAACAAAAGCAAAAACAAGAAATGAGAGATTAAGTCTGGGAACCACAGAGGCCTAGGATTGCTAAACCACAGAATAGCAGGAGGTAAATGCTGAGGCTGGAGAAAAGATCAAAGGCCAGAGTACAAAGGGTATTGAAGGCAAGGGGACCAAGAATTACCAGACTATTAAAACAGAAATTGATGAATTCTATCAACTTCTATATGAATTGTCCATATAGTGTCTGGAATACCTGTGGGTTCTCCAGATGGAAAAATATGGCAAGCAGTATATGAACCTGAATCTGATGGATGGAAGAGATCTTTGAGCTGGAGAGAGAGATTTTTAGCATCATCCACCCAGAGGTTGTATTTTTATCTCTGAGGATGATTGTGGTAGCTCTAGAGGATTGTAAGGTAAAAAGACAAAATGCTTGACGTCAGAACCCTGGGGAACATTCAGTTATTATTTTCTTCTAGCACCCAATTCCCCAGTAGCCATGGTATAATTAGAACACCAGGATAAGTTAAAAGTATGAAGATTGTGGCCAAGCATAAATCATAGGCAATTTAATTACTAAAAGGACACCACACTCCATGGTATAATGTCTTGGACTAAGCCTCACTTAGACAGGGGTTTTGAAAGGTTTTATGAACATCTACCCTCTAATGCCTTCCTAAGTCTTCTCCCAGGTTTCCCTTCTTCTTCATGTTATAACTGAATATCCAAGTGGGAATCTGAGAAGGAAAACTCCTGGGGTGGCCACTAACTAGGACCACAATGGCCAGACAGGGTGTTTCTGATGCATTTTCAGTGATATTTTAAAGGGACAATGACTAAGTTCTTTAAAACTCCTTGCCAAGCCTTAAATACCCGTATTACTTCAACTTTGTATCCCAGATAGTGGAACAAACCTTCCTCACTTTTGTCATTTTCACTCAAGTTTATAGGAGGGATGGAACTATTTTTAATTGAACAAATCAGATCTTCAAGTAACTATTTTAATGAGGGAATGTTATGTACAAATTTGACCATTTTGCATACTGCCCTGCCTCAAGATTAAAACATGTTTTGGTCCCTCTTTGGGTAATCAGATTTCTAAACAGTTAATACCAGATTTCTGCCACATATGACTATTATTGCTATTGAAAGCTGGAGAGAAAAAAAAGAAGCCAACAAATGCTAAAGCAGCAGCAGTCAGAGATACAGTGCTTATCTTTCCTCAGAATCCTAAGAAACAGCAAGGCCAGAAGGCAGAAGCGATCTTGTTAACAGCAAAGTTCTGGTAAGAGAGGGAATTAGAAGTGACCATTAAATTTAATATTGGGGCTTAGGTGATCAAGACAAGAGTGGTCCCAGTGGCATGGTAGAGGAGGAAACCATTTTTCAGTGAATTGTGGAATGCACTGGAGGTGAGAAAGGAAAGATGTTGGGTCAGATCATCCCAAAAGCTCACTGAAGAGTGGACAATTTTAGGGGCTTCGACTCTCAGACTGTCTTTCCAATCTCTGATGAATTAGACTTATTTTGAAACTGAAGTCTACAAATTTTTGTCAGGAGCAACATTTATAATGAGGTCTCATTCTGTTTCTCTATAAAAGTTTGCCACTTAAAAGCAGCCAGACTGGAGATGGTCTCAAGCTTGACATGCGAGTCAAATATTGCCAACCATGCCTTCATTCACCCACTTCTTATGGCTCTGCATCAAAGGGATGCTAGCCTTTTGAGAAGTTTGCAGAAGAGATATCAACTAAAGGAGGATTCCTTTTCCACAATTATTTGGGCAAGGGGTGTTTGATTTTAATTGGGAAGCATTGAACAGAAGGAACTAGCAAACAAAAAACGAGACAGGACAGAGTCCTTAGCTGATGGGTCAAGTTCAGAAAATGATGGAAAGGATAAGCTGACTTCAAACAAGAAAGGGGCTGCCTGATTCTCAGCAGAGGAAAGGATATAAACTTAGGTCTATGGGGAAAGTGTTGGCAAACTTAGGAAGAGACTATCTGATAATGTTCTCATGTGACTGTGGACATTATTTGCAATTTAGCCTCCCCTCACAGGACAATATGGTTGAGGCACAGGCTCTTCAGAAATATCTTTATCTTCCCCCAAAGTGAAGAGGGAATTGCTTTACTTGTCCTCTTCTCTCCTGTCAGTGTGGACAATGAGGGGAAACCAGTAAAGCTACAATGCTGGAGAAGAACAAAGACCCGCATTAGGCTCTTCAAAAACATGGATACCATCTTAAGCCAAATTAGCATCCATTCTCACCCCAAACCCACTAAGCTTTCATACAGCAGCTCACAATACCACTACCTTCTCTGCCTTTCCCTGACATTGGTCCATATGTTCCCAAGTTTCTGCTGCCCCTGAATTTTCTTGTCCACAATGTCCTCACAATGACAGAACAGTTTTGTACACAGAATAGGCCCTCAACTGATTGAGTAAACTGAGAGGCTCTCTCTGAAAAATATTACTCCCAAATATTTCATCTGTATTACATACTTGTATTGAATAATTGAATGGGTTGACATAAAGAATTCCATTATTCGGGCTGGGATTGTAGCTCAGCGGTAGAGCACTTGTCTCGCATGCGTGAGGCCCTGGGTTCGATCCTCAGCACCACATACAAACCAATAAAATAAAGACATTGTGTCCATCTACAACTAACAAAAAAATTTAAAAAAAAAAAAGAATTCCATTATTCATTCCATTTTTGTTTGTGACAAAGAGTTGTTGATATTGCAATAATTTTATTGTTTTCCACAGAACTCTTCCTTCACTAAACAAAATACACTACCATATTTAAATTTTGGTATTAGCACATATAAGCTATACCATAGGACTCAGGCAGTGTCTTGGAACCATATTATTTGAAATTTCTTCCTGATGAATGATAATATGCTAGTTCTAATTAAACTAGAATTTACTTTAATTCATAAGTTAATGTATATCCAGAAAAGTAATTTAAACACATCAGAGGCTATACAGGAAAGCAGAAAAAAACACTGGACTGAGTCAGGACATGTGAGTTCTTACTGGGCTCAACCACTGACTAAGACATGACTATGGAAACTGTTTAATCTCCAGACTGCCATACCCCTTTGTAAAGTAAAACAAATTGGATAGGAATACCTATAAGATCCCTTTCCCTATTAAAACTCTACTACTTGGGCTAGGGGTATAGCTCCATGAGAGAGAGATTGCCTGCATGTTTGAGACCCTGTTCAATCCCCGGTACATTTAAAAAAAAAAAAAAAAACTACTCTATGAAGCATGGGCTTTTTTACCCAGTGTGTTGCAAAGTGAAACTTCTCCCAGTTAAACTTACCTCTTCTGAAAAGCCTTAGATGCTGGCTTTGCATTGGTTGTTCTTCCACAGTGCTTAATACAGAAATCTTCCCATGAGGTACTACTGCATGACATGCCACCCTGACTACAGCTGGTTGAGCCAGAAAAGGTCACCCAGTAGGATTCTGGTGTTCTCATGATCATTTCCTCAACATATGGTCTCTTCAAAGTAAAGGCTCAACCAATCCATCAAATCTCTTAGGGAATTTCAATACAAGACTTTAAGAGAGATAAGAGTTGTTCCTTGGTAACAGTTATTTTAAGGAAATTAGTCACTTGTTTGACATCCATCCCCAAGTGACAGTTAAGACCCCATGAAGTCAAAGACAATTCCAACTTGTCCATTATTGAATTCCCCATACCTCATATAGAGGCATTCAATAAACAGGGCATTTTGAGCCAGCTAAAGGGAAAGAGAGATTAAAAACAGAGGGCATAGAAATTAAAGTGCTATAGAAGCTCAGAAACTGTTCTGAAAACAACCGTGATTTATACTCTTCATAGCCCAAAAACCATGGACTAGTAACCATTAGTTCTTCTAGTTCATAGTTTTAGTCCAATATCTTTGTCTCATTAATTTATTAATTTAAATGAAAGAATTAGATCATTTTCTGATTAACATATGGGCTCTTTTCTGACATAATACAAAGTAACACTGAAAAATCAAAGGAAAACTCCACCTTTGAAAAGATTTATCCCTCCCGCACACGTAGTGTTAAACTGACTCAGGGTAAACAGAAACAAACCATTTCATTTCTAATGAAATATATTAGATGGTGGTAATGAGATATGCAGATTTGAGAATTTGGCTTTTGTGAGTTAGAAAGATTTCACAGAATCATCTGACTTTTGGGCAGGGTTTGTTTTACCCTTATTTCCTGAAATTACCAGGAACAATTAAAGTTTAGAGATACCCTGAATTTTTCTTTCCATTTGTTGGGGGCCTAATGGCCCATCTGCAGATCTGGAGTCCTGTGTGCACATATGGTCCATAATTTATGAAATGTGCTTATTTACATGTTTCTATTGTTTTGACAAATAAATGCACCCTTATATCTTTCTTTGACATGCAGACATGCAGGCACATATTTTAGTTATAGGGTAACACAATAGTGAGTTGTCAGGCGTAAACACATTAGGGCTGATACTTGCTTGTTTATAAATACAAAGAGGAGGAATTTGTGGAAGTACTGGAGAACAGTCTTCTATACCAGGTACTTCCATTCAGCAGGTTGATACTCACCTGAAATAGTTGGGGGCACACTTTCTTTCACCAGGAGAATCACTTGAACTTGACCTTCACCTGCAACTGAATATAAAAAACCACAACATAGATGTCACACAAGGATCACCTTAATATTAAGGAAATTCATTTGTGAGAAAGATGGCTTTATATATGTTTCCCAGCCTAACTAAATTTTCAAAATAAAAAAAAGAAGTCCTTGTGAGTTAACCTAACAATTGATACATTTGATTTTGATTGCTTTAATTTGATTTAGCTTAATTGCAATGAATTTCTTCAAGAGATCTGGCATATAAATAGTTGAGGGATGGGAGGAACTTTAGCCATATGTGCTTACGAAGCCAATGGTGTCCAGCAGGTCATTCCCCATATTCTATCTGCTCTCCATCATTTTGTAGGCTCACTTTTCAGAATTCATGTGGTTTTTTTTACCAGTATAATTCAGATCACCCATGAAATGTATTTGCTTTACCTTTATCCAAATAAATTGCCCTTTTAATGAAGGCTTTTCCCTACTCCCTTTCTCCTCCCATCTTCCAAACCAACTGAGCACATTTAAAAGACCTGGGGTTCATTAATTTTAAGTGTTCAATAAATTAGTGGAAATAATCAAAAGGCCTGATTCTTTCTGATAATGACAATTTGATGTCAGTATAAACCAGTAGATTAAGCTGGGAACATATGCTCCTTTGCCAAGAGAGGCTGCTATAATTAAATAGTGAATGCATCTACAAGGTGCTCTCACGCCTGATTAATTAGTAATCAGGTGCACGAACTCCATTTTTCTGGTAACACCTTGTCTCTTATTGGTTAATTACCTTTCTGCCTTATCAGATGTCAGGTGAGCCAGCACCTCCCACCACTGGAGGGCCCAATGCTAAACCAGGCTGCAGCCTCAGGGTCTTGGTCAAACCCCTGCTCTCTATTTTTATTTCCTTGGGATCCTAAACCTTTTCTTCCATCACAGATGGGATAGACCAGAAATCATTCTTTTTAATGACAAAGCATAAGCTTCAGAACATTATAAGGAAAATAATCCCTAAAAAGATTAACGATGAGAGCTCTCCAATTCTTATATTTTTATTCTGATCATTTTCTAATTTAATTTTTTTTCAATTATAAAATGCCTGAGTCTTGATTTCCCCTTTATACTGTCTCATCTTGGGACCAAGCACAATAACAACATGCTCTTGATGTGTTCCATTTTTATCACCATTTCCAAGACTTTGCTTATATTGTTCCTTCATCTTCTTGCATATTTTACTCACCTTTGTAACATAAAAAAATAATAATAAAGCCAACAGTCAACCATCTCATCCCTTTTTATCTGTAAGTTCTGACACATCCACTTCTGTGTATACCGATCTATACGTTCTCTAAAGTTGAAAAGCACTTCTAATTCCATACTATGACATTTATCCCAGATTTGTTCTCAGCTCAATTTCTAGTTATTGATTAGCAACTATTAATTTAATATTGCATCAGTAATTAGCTTTGTTTCATTTTGCAGTGCTGGGAAACAAACCCAGGGTCTTACACATGCTTGGCAAGTGCTCCCTCTGAGCTAAACCTGCCAGCTCCAAATATTTGAGAGAGGAATTTTTCTTACGTACATCATGACCCTACATAGTGCTGGAAAAGTAGAGACTTCATTTGCATGGGCCAATTTAGAAATCTCAAGTTTACAAGGCTCTACTCTGAGTACCCAGTACTTAATGGACAATTTTTAACACATTGTGCTTATTCCCCTAGGGGCAAAAGGCAAAAGAAAAAAAATTAGGTTTCACTGAAAGAAAAGGAAAAGACAATAATAGACAAGATGGCATAGGAAAACATGCAAAGACAGTAACAATGGAATGCCTTTCCTTGAGACAAAGGGATTAAATATTGCCATAGAATCAAACTCTTAAGGAAGGAAAATTAAAAAGTCCAGGAAACATTTGGAAAGAGAAATCAGTTCATTTAAAGATGTTATAAAAATCACTCTTGTTTAATGGTTTCTAAGCAGCATAGATTTCAGTATTTCTGTACCCTCTTCTTTACAACAGAGCCAGAGGTAAGGGAAGTAATAACAGCTTTTACAATGATCTATTCAACCTAAAGTAAGTAAAATTATACCTCTAAGAGAAGAGTTGGGAGAAGGGAAGATTTACAGCATTTTTTCCCACCATATAGATGAAAAAATTAAAATAGAGGGAAAAGAACCAATGTATCCAAAATCCCTTGAGTGAGAAGGGATCCAGCAAGCATCTGTGAGTTGTAGGTCTCATTGCATTAATGACTCCTGGGTTTGAGGAAGAACATCCTCCGCACATCTCATATCCATGAGAGGCTGCTCCATTTGTCTTCCGGTTCCCTTGCTCCCCTACCCAGGTACTATCCTTGGTAACCTGAGGCTTCCTGGCACAGTGCCTGATGAGTGTGGAGCTGTCACTGCACCCTGTGGATGGCTCCTGCACTGAGCAGCCACTGATTTTTCTTGTCTCTACACATGCACAAATGGTCCCTACTTCTAGAAAGACCCCTTCCACAAACAGACATTGGAAAACTAAAAAGAAAAAAAAAATATTGAAAATCTATTGCTCACTCTGATCTGAATGCCATGAAGCAATTTCAGTATCAGAGAAGACAGAGAAGTTACCAAAAGTAGGAAAACTTGGCAAAGTCTGATTTCCCATACCACTGTTCTCCGTGTGCTTCTGGGGCTGGTTCTGAGCATGTGAATGCAGGTTGCTAGAGGAAATCTTCCCAAATACCATTTCCAAGTCATGAGCGACAATAGAGAGTGATAAGGAAAATGTAGAAGGGTCTCTGTGCTGGGACTCCACAGAGTACATTTGAACACTGGTTCTTCCTTGTCCTGGATAGGGACAACTGACAAGCTAGTCACCATTTCTGAACCTCACACAATTCATCAGATAATAGGAAAATCATACTATTTACCTTCTAGGGTTGTTGATAAAAAAAATTGATATTCCATGAAACATGCTTAGCATGAGACCTGGCACACAGTGAACCATAAACATTAGCTATTATCAACGCTACCGTTATGGTATGCACGTTATGCTAGGCGCCAGTTAACAAGGCTCAAGAAATATGCTTTTACTTTTTTTCCACTCTTTTTACAGCTGCACCTAATCATAATGAGCTGCACTATTACAGAGTTGTAAGCAACTTAACGAGATCTGCTAGTTTGCTAAGTGTTTTGACTCTAAAAGACTGTAAATGTGAAGTGTCATTTCCAATTTGAATAAATACAAAGAGGAATGAAAGTCATTTAAGAATAAAGGTATTAACTTGGGAAGAGTTTAAAAGCCTTCCACAAGCTGTGCTTTCTGGTGTACTCATGCTTTCTGGTGGCTTTGAGTTTTTAATTTTGTATTTGTAATATGAGAATGGTTAATCTTACTTGTTTGTAAATAAAGTCCCATTGCAGTTGATCCTTCTCAGATTTTAAGAACTGGTCTTCCAAAATAAGAAAAGCAGTTGACTCGATAATTGCCAAATTCTTCTGATGAGTGCTGTATGATCTAAGCTTACTATAAACACTAAAAATGTGCCAAGAAATGGCCCCTGTTAAGAGGAAGGGGAGTTACCCAAGTAAATGCCATGCAGGTGCCTACAGGGTGAGGTGCTGTACCTGGTAAGTTTCGTCCCCTCTAGGGTGCTAGGGAAGAAAATAATTAATTCTTCTCTAGCAGGTCTAATTCTCTTTTGAAATTTTGGAGGGAGAGATGAGTACCTATTTTAAAAGGAAAACGCGTGTGGCATCTTAGTAAGCCACAGATTCCTTCTCTATTTTACTCTTTCATGCATATCCCTGGTCTCACTTTGACATTTCAATTTTATTCACCTTTTAGAACTCCTCATTCAGTCCACAGTAATCCAATAAATCAGCTACTGACCATACAATGAAAAGAACATAGAATAGCAACTGCAGTTGATGTCTGCAAATTGTATCCAATCCCACCCTGGCTCCTGGCTTCGCTTTCTGCTTCTGCTTGCAGTTGACCCAGATTGCAGCTTTGACTTCTTGACAGCTATTAGATATGGTTCTCTCTCATCTTGGCTTGCCATGTCTGCTACATCTACCTCTTCTCCTCAAAACTGCCTCACATACCTGCATACTCCTGCTATTTGTCTTGTTCTCCTGGGTGCACTTTACCTAATTCCCCAGAAGTTGACCATTTTTATTTAGCTGCAGAAAAAGCTTGCTTGTCAATTGGTCCATGGGCAGCTTGATTCACAGCACCAACACTCCTGTTATAAATTCAGCTTCACAGAGACAATCATGGAAGTCACCTTGGCCCTCAAAACACACAGTTTTTTTAAAGACATTCATGGAAATAACAATATGAAAATCCTGGGATCACCTTAGAGTCTTGTATTAACCCCAGTAGCATTCATTCATGAAAGAGTGTAATTTTTTAAGTGTAAAAGAATTTGATCAAGACACTGACAGATATATCTGAATTAACCACAGTCCTGAGAGCTAGCTCAATTAAACCTTCTTAATTAACTAAGAGAACAATAACAATTGTGGCTCTGACTCAGAGGGATGTTTACCATACTTGTGTGGGGGCATTTGTGACATCCTGAGTTTCCTGTAGACCTACAGAACCACAAACTCCAGGGAGGGACCTAGGAACAAGCATTCTGCCTGTTTGCCCTCGAGATGAATTTTTAAAACATTGATTGAAGGAATTATATAACTTCGCTTGTATCACACTCTCAAATACATAGCATGTTCACAAGAGCAGGTGTGCTTAACAAGTGAACAGAAAGACCCTGATAGAAAAGATCCTTTTATTCATGATAGGTACCTTTTATGAATTCAGCCCAAAACTTACAGACCACATTATATTCCCCAAATATAAAATATGTAGTGATCATCTTGATGGCATAAAAAGTTTTATATTAGTGGCTATGAATTTTAATGTATTTAGAAAGGAAAACTAGCCCATTAAACCCATGCTTATACAGATAATATTGAATTAAAAGTTAGGTTTTAAAAATAAGGCAGTTAGGAATTGGTTTATGAAAAATTATTGAATATGTAATAGTATAGGAGGCAAAAAATGTGATGAAAGTATAACAATGATACTCAAATATCTAAAAGTATAGGAAGCAGAGTGTTAGCTAATAAGTACAGAGTTTTCTTGTAAATGGAAGAAAGTAGGGCTTATAAGGGTACGTATATAAGCTTAGATTTTTTTTTAAAGTAACATAATAAAAGCAATGGTCCCAGAGCCAAAAATCTGAGTTTGAGTACTAGCCACACGACTTATAACCTGTGTGATTTAAAGGTAGCCACTTAGTATTGCAGAGACTTAGTTCCCTAACCTGAATTATTCCTAAAAAGTTCATTAAATTCTGACTTCTAAGTTTCCCTCCCTCACTCCATCTCTCCCTGCCCCCCTTCCTTCCTTCCTTCTTTTTTTCTTCCCTCTCTAACTTTCCCTTTTGGAGAAGTTGCTTCTAACCAAGAGGCAAAATCCCTTTTCACATCCTCACCTCCTGTTCCATTATCTATATTTTTGCTGCAAAGGTTAGTACATTTCCCTCAAGTCAATCCTCTACATTACTGGTAAAGGTCCTTGGGGATCTTTGGAGAATGAGTTTTCTATAAGAATGTAAATTAATTTATTAACTAGAATGCTTTAGATTGCCTTAGAGGGCTTCAGCATGGGAATGGCTGCAGAGTTGCAGAAGATTATGATTCCACTCTGCCTACAAAATCCTCCCAAGAGCTCAGAGGAGCCAGTTGACTCCCATCTCCTCCTTAGATCCTAACAATTCCTTCTCAAGGAATCACATGGGGTCTTCCAGATGCCCTGAAGAACAGATGAGTCCACGCATCAGCCAGCACCTGCACTGCTTTGAGAACAGAAAACCTGGACAGCAGCCATGATCATGAGTCTGGCCTCCAACTCAGGAAAGCCTCTTTAATTTCAGATCCCCCAAGTTAACAGCATATTTTCTGATCCCTCTGTGTGATGTGATGAGCTCTTCAAAGCAACTTGGCACACACAATGAAATCCATCTGTCCTCCTGTCCACAGCGCTCTCACCCTGTAGAGCACAGCCCTGGCTCCTGGACACACAGCCAGCCTTTATCTTGGTGAGGGGGACATTTGGACACGTGGGTTGGCCAGCCTGCCAAGAGAGGGCTTTTTTCAGTCAGATCATAAGAAGGTAGTGCAGCAGGAGCCTCGGAGCCTTGCAGGCAGACCTGCTCAGCTGCTGTCTCACACAATATCCCAGCTTCCGCCGCATCTCTGCTGCCTGAGTGGGGGCTGTGTGAACTCAGGAGGGCAACTGTGAATGGTGCAGCATCTGATATGAATTTATCACCGGCTGCTGGTTGGGTGGGGGATAAAGCAAAGGAAAGGGGCTCTGAGTATTTAATGCACCCTGCCACAACCCAACAGTTTGCCCTAAAGAGCCTTTTACCAATATAAAAGGAGAGGGTCAAAAGTAAGTTGACCCCTGACAGAATGTACAATTATTAGAAGAGGGCTGTGTACAGCAGCTGCTGGAACCCCACTGGCTCCACATCGGGCTTCCAAGAGTCAGAATATGAATAATCAACTCAAGATTGTTTCTCCACCCCTCTCAACCCCCACTCCACCCCTCAACCTTCACCTCCTGTTTTGGGCAAGTCCTATTGTATTTCTACAGGAAGAAGCACAGCCCTCCCCAGCAGCTGCAATAATTGTGCTCCTATTGTGATGAAGACCTCCTCCTGGTCACCCCCCTACAAGTATCCATTGTGAGTGGAGAGTCAGTGATTATACGCTCCGCCTGATGCTTTGGGGGACCCAGCTGCCTAAGTGCTGACACACGAGTGTGGGGAAGGCCAGGGAGGGGGCTGGTGGAGGTGGAAGCAAGAGGTGGGGGAAGCTCACGTCTGTGAGATGGGACTCTGACATACCAGACCTTTTGCATAAGTCAAGCCCAGAACAAATGAGGCTTTATCAGGCCCCAGTGATGAGGGGTCTCATCTCCCTTTGAAGTGGAGCTGAGCATGGGGCCTAGCAGCTTTTCCTCCTTTGGACCAAGCAAACATCCTTCTTTTGATATGCTACATGCTCATTATCTCTGCCCCATTTAATGATTTTTGATTGAAGGGTGGCGGCTGGGATGCCAAGAGGATCGTTAGAGAGGCTCCATACAGCCAAGCCCACAAGAAAGGCTTTCCTTGTGTCTGGGCCTAAATTTGGAATTTCTTAACAGTGTGCGCTTGTTCTTAGAGGCAGATAAGGGCTGAGCGTGAAATTCTTAATTAAGCAATAAATAGAGAGTGGGGTGTCAGCAGATGTAGCCAGTAGCCATGGCAACGGGAATCACATGAGCAAGAGAGCTGAGACTAGAGGGAGGCCTCGGGCCTGGGCCTGACTGACAGCTGAAGAATCCTACAAAGCTTGTAACCCAGATTAATTAGCTGGCTAATTATTTCATAGCGTTAATGTAACTAAAAAATAAAAATAGTTCACCATGAACTGAAACATCCCTGGAAAAAGCAGCAGGGAAAGAGGCAGTGGGAACTGGTTCTGGGAGGTAGAGGCATGAGCTGCCAGTGAGGAAAACTGCTACATGGAGAGAAAATCAGGCTTGCAGGATTTGACTCCCTACTTTGTGAATGACAAAAAACACTATAGTCACACCTACTCCCAAGCATGGCAGAGAAGTAGTAGTGGGGACCAACCATTCTTAACAGTTTATCATAGCAAACATTGCTCCTGCTGGATCCTAACATAACCATTGCCCATAAGCTCTTAAACTTGTGGCCTCTTGTAAGCAGCTCCTAGGACAAAATTTTTAGTAGTTTTGGAAAGGCAACACAAACCAAACTTCTTAAAAGATACTTTTCAAATGAATAAATTTATCTTATTCTACAGATAACAATTGCTTGAATAGCAATTCAAGTTAAGTTCAATCATGGAAACAATGTACCATGCATGTCATATGATCATGGACCTCAACTATCTTACAAAATCTAGTAAAAAAAGAAAAACAACTTATCCCAAGCACACCAAAATCAAAACACACAATATTGTTTATTGAGAAACATTTGAGAAAAATTTTAGTAAAATAACATGGCATTCTGATGGAGAAAAATTTTATTAAAGTAACACGGCATGCTGATCATACTCTAATGCATTTGAGCATTTAATAGCACATTTTCAAGACTAGTAAATACTATTAACCTTGTGGTATAAATGAAGCTAGTAAAGGCATGGAACAATTATAAAGCCATACCCTAAGTAGAACAGCCAGTCGATCACTGATTAAAACTATAAGCCCCAACCACGGGCCATGAACTTTTCAAAAACCCAGCACTCCATAAGGATGTTTGTTGAACAAAGGCAAACCCTGTCTTGGTGTAAAAGAGAAATACAAGACTCAAAACATACATGCAGCTCTTTTTTGCTTTGTCACTGAGGATTGATGAGAAGTTTTCTGCCACAACCCTACCTAGCACCCCTCCCCATCCTCTTTGGTCAGTGATCAATGATTATTTAGTGGGCAGCACACTCTAGTGGAGAGATCCACAGCCAGGAGCTAGAATGCCTGGGTTCTGATCTTTTCCCTTCTCAGCTGGGTCTAAGATTAATCACATGTGAAGCAGCCCGATGGGGGAAATGTAGATAATTGTGACTTTGTAAAAACTTCCTATCCTGAGGCATGTGCTGAGGTGGCAAGCAAACAATACAAAAGAGGATTCGCTTCAAAAGTGAATGGAATGCAGCCATCAGTGAAACAGCACTAGGAATGAAACAACAGCCCAGAGAAGGAGCAGCACCCCCTAGAAACCTGACTCATAACCAAGGGCACCTGAAAGAGATCCAGAAGTTCCCTACAATGAACTGAATCTTTTGTCAGTATAATTTGTCCCATGCATTTGCATCCTAGCACATGCCCTCCTAGACGGCAATGTCTTGACCTTTGATGTCTTCTTTGATTAAGTATATTTAATGTAAATTATCCCAGTCCAAATCTTAGGAATTATAGAGCCTGAAAAAAACAATTAGGTGAAAGTAGCAATCTAATCAACATATCAAATATGTGGCCCAGAATTGGGACTCTACGTCCTGGGGTTTTACTGTCTATAAGAACAATCTCACTGCCACATGGCACTGGGGAATGCTCACAGGTCTGCAGAAAGCATGGTACCCTAATACCACCTCCTATAGATGTTGTAAATTTACACAGAGGATATCCAAAATTACAACCAAATCTACACAGCACAGTGTAGCTTCACGGGCAGAGGATGAGGGAGGCACCACTGACCACGAGAGCTAATACTGGGCATTCTCTTCAAGGAGCAAGGGTCCCCAGGTTTAAGACACTCTCAACCAACCTTCTGTAACTCCCTGTTCCTTAGTCAAATCATATATAAAGGTAAAGATTTGTTTTAATACAAATATTTTTTAAATTAATAAAGACTAGCCAATGAACTATGTTATAATAGTTATCTATGCCATATGTATGCACACACACAAATGTATACTTACATGTAAGTATATATGCACACAGGCACAGATACTTACACAGATGTGCATTTATACCAAAGAAGTGAACATAAAGTATAACAGCATAACTTCCTATTAATTCAATGAATAATGCTATCCAAGGTGAAGAAAATCTGTGGCTGTATCATTTGATTTGTTTTTCTTTGTATCATAAATGTTTGGCTTATCTAAGTATTCAAATTAGCTTGCAGTTCATGAATAAAACCTGACTGATGGACAAGACAGACTCTTCAGAAGCATGCTAAGTAATAGAAAGAGAGCAATTAAAATTGATTTTTTTCAAGAATACATATCAAGTGAATAGTTACAAAGTTAATGGCAACTATTTGCTCTTACTTAATGACTGTATTTAGCTCCAGTGGTAAAAGAGTGTCAGCAATCTCTGTCCATCCTGAGTTTTTATAGTTTTAGGTTATATTTATGGATGGATTTAATTAGAAATAAAATGTGAATGGTACAATTCAGTGTAAAAGAAAGCATACAATAATCCAATTGGCAAAAAACTTAAAAACATCAGACTCTCTCTCTCTGGTACAATTAAAATTGAACAGTCCCAAGGCTCAACTGTACATCAGACCCCATTATGTGACATGGGTAGGCACAGGAGGGAAAGACAAGGGGCTGTGGACAACTCCTGAGCCTTTAGGACCAAGTTTGACTTGCAGCAGGGAACTTGCCATACTGATAAGATCCCCTGAATTTGACCAGGATTTATTAATAACAATCTATAACAAAATCATCATTTGAGATGTAGTTGCACCAGATTCTTTTTCTTACAGACCATATAAGAAATGGTCTCAAAAGGAATTGATGAGGTTGGTACAAGTGGACACCATGGCTCTCAGAGTGACCAGTGCTGACATTGGGATAGAAAAAGAATGAGACATAAATTCCAGGAAGTCAAAAGAAGTGGACAATACTGATATTAACACTGGGATCCTGTGAAATATGAACAATAAGAAGGTAAGGAAGTTCTCTGTGGAAATCAGACTTAGAAATAATACCTGCTTAGTATCCCCTACCTATTAAGTCTTGGAGCTGGGATTTAAACCCAGGCAATCTGACTGCAGAGTTCACTCATTCAAGTATAAATTGTACATAGCTTTTCCCTTCAGTGCTTCACTTCACAGCACACATGTTTGGAATTCAAACATAAATGGTGGTTTCTGACTCAATGCCCTCAAAATGATCCCTACAGTGGACTACTTACCCAGATATGTGAGTTTCCTTGATTTTCTGTTGAAGAACCAGTCACAGCCTTGGTCCTGCCCAGGTGATGGCAGAGATGGAAGAGACTGACCCACCTGACTCCCACATCTTACAAGAATGTCAGGATGAGGTGGCAAGTCTGTGTGCACCAGCAGCAGGTAATTCCCAGGAGCAAAGCTGTCAAATGTTGCTTCATACTTGAAGTGAAAAAACAACCAAAATAACAATCATTTAGTAAGAATCCCCTAACCCCCCCCCAAAAAAAATAGGAGCTAAGAACACAGATGGAGTAGTTTAGAAATAGGAGAGTTTAGAAACAAACTGTGCTTTTCTTTTAGAACCTGGGACTACTTAAATCTATTCCATAAAAAGTTCAAAGCTACAAAAAAGTTCATAGCTACAAAATCACAGAACAGAAAGACTGAAAGAAGCCATCAGGTTCATCTTGTTTAACAGCCTCAGTTAACAACAGAAAAAAAAAACCCTGGCTCAGACAAGTGAATTGACTTGTCTCAGGTCAAATATCTGGAAGAGTCAGGGCCCCATCTAGAATCCCTTCCCAGTTTTTCTCACAACTTGAAGAAGCAGGCACGCACAGCAGTAATGCTAGGTAGCACTGTTGGAGCCATCACTGAACCCTCAGTCACTAGTCATAAGAGTCATTCCATTCTCGAAAGAACCCTCTGTGATTGTTACTCTTACTGTCTCATTTTACAGTTGAGGAAACTAAGGCAAGAAGAGGCGCAGTAACTTGCTTTGTTTCACGAAACAGGAGAGAGCTGAGCTAGGATATATACCTGGTATGCCCACCTCTAGAGCCACATCCTACCACCTTCACTTCATGAAAACTACCCAGAATTTTCTCACGGGAACCTCAAGGGAAGAAAAGAGAGGTGAATATCTTTGCTGAAGACAGTGGTGAGAGGATCAGGAGATTCTGTTCTGAATTCCTTATAATGGTAGTACAACTAAAGCAGCTTATATCTCCCTAAAATGGCTCTCATGACTGGGGAAATGTGTATAAGACAGAAGGAACGGTGTTAAAGGAAGAAAATAAACTTGAGGAATCCCCTGGATTACTTTTTGTCCAAAAATATACCCATTTTCCATGTAGCTATTCCTCTTTGCTCCTCCAGACCTTTGACTCCTTCAACCCAACCCAGCCTAGGGACTGAGATCTCTGCTTGCAAAGTTAACCTTTGACCACAAGGTGGTAGTATAAAATGTACAAATGCCTTATTAAGACATTTTCTCTGGCTACCAATTGGGGTATAGAAACTCCTTGGTTTTTAACCTGAAATTTTTTAAAAAATACAATTCTAGGGAATGCTGTAAGGATGCTTTCATTGATTAAATAAATTAAATCTTTCAAGCAGAGCCATTCTGCATTTAGATGGGATTTAAGCAGATTCTGAAATGTTCAAGTTAACAAACCAACCAAATCTCATATTTAAGTTATATTCACCTAACAAAAATGAAGCTTTTGTTTTCTTTTCCAGCATCAGATGATGCCGATATTTGCAACTCATTATGTCACAGAAGGAATACAATAATCACATATTGGGGATGGGGTACATCAATGAATGAATCCTTGAGGTTACCTGCAAAGATCTGTTGATCCAAGGATTCTCAAATTGCAATGAGTAGGTCTCTTGATCCAAAAGCAGAGCCATCCAGCCATAAAGGTTAGACAATGTGTCATGTACATAATTGACAGTGGTTGTCTTATTTCTGCTGTCCTTCAGAGTTAAATCATAAGAAATATCAGGAGAATTAACCCTAGAGTAATTTAAAAAGAGAAAAAAATGAGTGCCAAGGTTATTTGTCCATTTTGGATCTAATGTATTTCCTGTCCATCAATTATAATCATATTTCTATTCTCTCCAGTGTGTCTTAGGCCCATTGTTTGAGTATTTATAGAGATTTTAGCAGTCACTGTATGGATCAAAATGGCCCAGTAGGAAGTTGGCATTGGATCTAACTTACCAATTACCAAATTATCCTGGCCTGGCAGACTGTAGTTGACAACACTCAGATCTGAGGCCACTAATAAATGCCATGTCACCTTAGTGAGTTCACGTGGGCCAGAACTATATACCACTATTTTAACAAAGAAATATCTACAGTCAGAATTTTCCCGTATAACAAATTTATTAACAGCAGAAAACACATTAGTTTGGATAGTTAGATATTTCTATGGAGTACAGTGTTTGAAGTCCATGGTCTGACATGCCTAGACTCTTAGATGCCCTCTCCAACTGACCAGCAAGTAGCCTTCAGTAGCGTTCCCTAGAAGGAAAGGGTAATTTGGCCTCTGTCCTGTGGGCTGGCCTGATGTCCAGTGCTCACTGCTAGTAGAGCATCTCAGTGTTCTTGAATTTGCTTTTTAAAAAAATATAGATTATACAATCCTTAAGTTAGAGATGTTTCTCCTGCCTCTTGATACCTGCTGAGCAGCACTGTGCCCTGCAGACCCTGACATCCAGATTGTGTTTGTTACATGAATGAAAAATGCATGACAATATCTTCCAAAAGCAAACGGTGCCATTTTAATTTATAAACAGGGTTTCAAGAACGGCATATTAGCAAATGGGGAAACCGATGCATAAATACGTAAATGGCATAAAACAGAACTAGAAATTTATGATCCAACATCCCCCAAGTTGTTCTACTCAGCCTATTCCAAAAAGTGATTTTTAAGACTTTATTAGAATATAAATAGATTTAGTCATATGCTAAGTTAGTCTGTAAAAGTGAGTCAAAGTGGACCTTAAAAATAAAACAAAAGCAAAAAAAATAATACGTAACTCTTTTCCCCTTTGGCTTAGTTTTCATGTAAATCTTTGTGGTATTTTGCTGCAGGCAGATAATTAAATTCTCAAAGTAGAGGAAAATTAGAAGGAGGATGTTGGGTTTTCATAGTGAGGTGGGATATGAGGATATCTAAAGTCAATTTATAATAGAGTGGCATATTATGAAAAGGGAACTTTTTTTTTGGTAGGAGGGATCTTGCTTTGTTGTCCAAGTTGTCCTTGAGCTCCAGGGTACAAGTGCTTCTCCTGCATCAACTTTTTTGGGTAGGGGTGTTCTACATGCCCAGCTAAGGGTAATTTATTAAAGTTAAATGCTTTAGCAAGTTGGAGTCCAATACATATAAGTTAGAAAGGCAGATCTGCACACAGGAGTGTATAACTAACTCTCTTTAAGCTTGAGTTTCCTTCCTTTTCAAATGGAGACAAGGATAGTGCACACCAACTTCACGTAAGTACAGTGAAACTTTAAAAGATCATCTACATATAGCACTCAGTAGCCATCACCATGCCCAACAACTCCTACCTACAGCTCACTTAAGATTTGCCATTCTTCACAACTTATTTGTATGTCTAGAAGTCTGTCCATGATATGTGGTCATTTAAAACATTCCCCAAAGTTTTCATGTTATAGAGCGTTAGCCTTGGCAATATAGCACTTGATAGCACTTGAGATACACACATACACACACACACACACACACATATACATCTGGTGAAAGTACATGTGTTTGTTTCATCTGTTAATGAAATAAAAGAAACAAAAACTGCTAGGGGGAGTAGTTTGTAAATAAAGCAACTACTCTTTCCCCATATTTTCTACGCAGCACTAAGGGTACCTTGAGAAATCTTGGTGGAGGGGATAATTTCTTCTTCTTTTTGGGCTTGGGATACTGAGAACTCATATCTTTCATTTTCATGCACATTTAAATTGGAATAACTGGACAATCCTTAGCTTACAGTCTTAACCCAGGGTGGACACACACGGTATCTGGTCTAACTTCCAGCCCATTCATGACTGGTCTCCACAGTTCTTCACCCTGCCCCTGCTTCCAGTTCTGGGGTGTTCACATCCTCAAACAGAAAAGCATTCCATTTACAGAACTTAATTTTAAATTATAATGTTTAAAAAACCTTTAGAATGCTGAATTTTCTTTCTTGTATTTTCTAGCTATTTGTCCTCAATCTCCCTGGCTATCTCTTCCCCTGAGTGAAACCCTCAGTCCCAGAATTTGCCCAGTGAATACATTCAATAAATAAAAATATGCTTTTGGGAAATAAATGCAAACAAATATTATAAGAGGAGATAGTCAGAACTAAGAAATCACAGAGGTAAATAAGTTGCCTGCAATAGATACCAAGGTCAGTACTTAGGATGGGATGGGATTTCCCACTATCCTAAGAATGAGTCCTAGTGTTTCAGTTTGTGAAAGTGCATCCTTTCAGCTTCTGCAGAGATGTATGGGCTCTGAATAAAGAATTAAAAGACCTAAATCCAGGAAAAACTAATCAATAAGTCAGAATTTCCAATTAATTTCAGTAATAAATAAAACTGTCTTTTGCATGGGAATTCAGTAAGTATTTGTTGAATGAAGAAAAAAGTGTGAAGTGTACCTGCACACTCCTACAGGCTACTGAGTGACATTTTTCCTCAACAGAGAAGTGCAGTCAGAAAACTGCATGGGAATCAGAAAATTTCTTGTGAACTTGTTCATCAAAGGAGATAAGCAATTGATCTTAAGTTATCAGAGTTTGATATAGTCAACCTTGTACCTATAGAATATTTGTCACAAGGACTAAACATTATATTTAGGGGTCAGAAAACCTCTTTGGGTTATGGACAAATCATAGGCACTAGTAATGGGTCCTGGTTCAGGAAAATGCTAAGATTTCCTTAATAACTAATATTTCTTCTATCCCACTCAAGTTCTCACAGTTAAACCACTTTGGAAAATAATTTCATATGTCCACTGACCTCTGAACTTTTATTGTTCCCCTGCTCCCCAAAGGGAATACTGCTTCTATTGCCTCAAGGCCTGAGTATTTTGGTGTCACTGATCTCAGATACCTTTTGGTCATGTGCAACCCTGTGACGTAAGATCTTTAGGATGGGTTGCAAGGAGTTGTCTTGACCAGGTATCATCAAGATTGAAGTCCTCCCCATATTCCAGCAGGTGATGGTAGGTGGCAATTTTGGCCTCCAGTTCGACCTTGATATACAGTAGGGCCTTACATTCCTGGTCTGTGCCAGATTACAATTCAGGTGTAGCAGGACCTGTTGAGTTGCTCCCTCTGCCTGGTGTAACAGACTTCCACATGCCTCAGGCTATTTTCCAAGCTGACTTTTGGGTATCACATTGAGTTAAGGTTAGTCTACAAGGAGTAGGCTATGCTTCTCAGCTCTGTGAACTTCAGCCCAGGAACTCTGATCTCTAGGGATTATGGCTCTCCTCATTCTGCTGGAACCAGTATTTGTTTCACTCTTCTCAGTTCTTCTGAGCCAGCTAATCATACTGGGTCCAGATGTCCACCACAATCTTGCTAAGGTCCTGAGATTTGGGGGCATCCACCTCCTCTGTCAACACAGAAGTAGCATTCTAGACTTGAAGATCTTTCACTCCTTCCCTGCTCTTCTTCACAAACAGCTTCTCCTTCTCAAGAGTATCCATTTCCATTTCCAGCTGCAGTTAAGTGGTATTGGTGTCATTAGTGACCTTGGGAAGCCCATGAACGTCACTCTTCACAGACTGGCATATGGTCTTCTCCAACTCACATTTGGCCATAAAGCCATCCACAGTAAGATGTGCTCTGTCAATCTGCAGAATAATCTGGGCATTGTCCAGTAAATTTGCAAAAATCTTAGTCCTCATCTCCTTGAGGACCTAAGTCTCTGATCTATGGCCCCCTCTTCTCCAGGTATTCCTGAATTTTGCTTTTTAGCCTCCAATTATCAGCCTTCAGGCTCCTGGTGGAGGACAGGGTGTCATTCTAGTCTTAAATGGTGTTCACACTGTAGATTATGCCTCTTCCCATGCAATCCCCAGCCAACCCCACAACCATGTTCTGGGCCAGAAACACTGAAAGCTGGTGGAATGGGAAACAGAGATCTGGGAACCTGAGCTTCCAAGATCCTTCACAGATGATGGTTGTGCTGCTGACCAGTCAAACTAGGTGACTGCATAACCAGTCATAGCCCACAGAGATACTTGATGCAGAAGGTGTTGGGGCAGGTGGTAAAGCCCATGCTGTTTGGAAATGAAGATCACAGCCCAGGATTCAGGTTTGAGCCACTAAAAAAATGGTTGTAGTTTACCCATCCAGCAAAAGAACTCCTTTTGTTCAAATAAACCCATCTGTTCCCATTCAATTCCTCCCACCTTGCTAGCCTATATTTTGCCATTCTTTGCTTAGCAATCCCCCACACTTCCTTGACAGTTATGAAACTATTACCTCAATATATATCAATACAATCAATTAGGTAGATACTTTCAGAAATAGCCCCAAGAATCTTCTTTCCTGGACACCTTAACTGGACATAATTATTTCTCAAAATTTTACCAATACCACATTCACTAATCAATTTTTAGGTATTATTTCTTCTGATTCTGCTTCTATAGATTGATATTTCCGTTTTTGAAAGAAGCATTTCAAAACTCTGATTTCTGGGGCTGGGATTGTGGCTCAGTGGCAGAGCGCTTGCCTCGCATGTGTGAGGCACTGGGTTCGATCCTCAGCACCACATAAAAACTAAATAAAGATATTGTGTCCATCTACAACTAAAAAAATTTAAAAAAAAAAAAACTCTGGTTTCTAAAGGCCCTTATAAGCACGTCCTCCTCTTCAAATATTTTCAAACCATTAAATGATAGCATTTAGTTAATTACTGTCAAACAGTTAAATCACAGCATTTAAGTTCTACTTGTCATTGGGCCTTTATACATTCCTATTAAAGTTCTCCTTCCAATCAGCACCAAATAATATGATGCTGTGATGCTGGTCCCTTGGTCAACCAGAGAGGCACCACAGCACACTGTGATCCTAAGTTACACTTTCCTCTGCCCTCTTCATGCCAGGCACATTTTCTCAGAGTCTTGATCTTATCAAACCACCCCCATCCATCTTCAACCAAGGTTTATTCAGGAGACAAATTCACAGGCAATCATGAGCAGCACCAGCTTTGATCAGGGGGTTATCAAACACCGCTCCATCACAGCTGGTGATATAGTCATATGGTACACTCCAAAAGAGCAAATTAAAATGTAAAAGACCCATCTCCTGGTAACCAAGATGCCTCACACTGACCATTACTAGGGGCCAAATATTAAAAGTCGCATCAGCTCTTATCCATCTAGGCCAAATACCAGAATTGACGGTGGTGGGCTCTTCTGAAAAACACCAAAAGAACATCAAGAGTCAAAGAACACCATGAAGAGAATTTACCAACCATAATTACTACAATTTTCACTTGCCCTAAATAGCCACCAATTTCCCTGTGCCCTAAATAGCCACCAATCTCCCTCTCTTTACTGTTAATGAAGCAAAGGAGCACAAAAGTATTTCTAATTTGGAGGAGCCAAGGGAGTCTGCATGGGCCATTAGCAGCAGAGAGCTTCATTACTAGACGAAGAAGTCTCTCCCTGAACTTCTCATAGCTTTATGTGCAAGAAATCAGGAGGCAACCAGTCCATTTTAAATGTTAACCCTTACATCTGCATTAGCAACAGCTCCTGGATACAACTGAAAAGACAAAAGGATTGACTGTAAGCCTAACATGCTGCTGCTTCTTTTACACGGAGTTCTTTAATTTTTGTTCTTTTTTAAAGATAAAAAGCTCCTTTTAATTAAGGGATATGTTCCATTATAAATATGACTCTATCTTTTGATAAAACTTCCCAAAGTACCAATTTACCATCCGAGTTGCTTAAACAGTTATGTAATTTAGTGCCCATGTGCTGTGCAGAACTGTTGAATGTATACTGCCCACAAAGGATTTGTTAGGCAATCAACAATACCAATGAGAACAAATATTAACTCCCTGGTTTGTGTTTACCATTAGCTTACTTTTCCTGAGGGTCCATATCTCTGTGTATTACAAAAACAGTGCATTGAGCTCTAAATGTTCTTGATTCAGAACAATTGTGAAATAAACTCTTTATAATTACACATCTCCTAAGCTAGACACATCATAATAGCTAGCCTCAAATGGTGCTGCAAGCAACTTCTGGATATTTGTGCTTACTGCTGTTTCTCTTTACTGCACAGAAAGGACAAAAATTGAAAATTTGAGCTCAGGCAACAGGCTTTTGTTGACTGGCTTTGTATGAGCAGCCTTTCAAAACACACTAAGTTTAGTCCTTGTCATTACCTTATCTGCTGTCCTACCTCCATCCAGTGATATTTCATGCCTATCAGGAAGGTTTTAACTCAATATAAATGATTGGCTCAGAAATACTTAAGTATTCCTCCTTCTGAGTAAGGTAATAAACTTAAAAGAAAAGAAAAAAAACACAACACTAAGCCTTTCCCCACACTTTTAAAAATTCTTAAATCATCAGACAAAATAGAACCAGTACCCAGAAAGTCAAGTCATATGACTTAATAATTCTTGTCCTGCTGGTGGGTACATCCGACCATTCATCCTCCATGACTTTTTAAATGTATACTTCTATCTTTGTTGAGAGTTGGCTAAAGCAGTAAGTAATTGTAGAGGACACCAAGAATCAACCTGGCACTACCTCTAAGGTAGCATCTACCATTTTGCAACAGAATTATCTGCTGCCATATTCGGACAATACTTATTGCTCATTCTATCTTAATCCATGAAGAAAAGAAAAGAGACTCCCATCATCCTACTTTAGATGATCCTTCATACACCATGACAGCTCTTGTTTTGATCTGCTGTGTCTAGCTGGAAGACTGTCTCAGAGCAAAATACCATAACCAGAGCTATGTGACCAGAAGGAATGCAGTACTTATCAGGGATATTGAAAAACAACTATATGCATCAGGTAGGAAGTTACACTAATACATCTGCCTTCCATTCTTCCACTTCATATCCATATTCTTCCCTTTTGAATATTTATATATTTCATATATATGTATATGAAATACATATATGTGTGTATGTGTATATATATGTATGTATATATTTCATATATATGTATATGAAATACATGTATGTGTGTATGTGTATATATACACATATATATATATATACACACATACACACACACACATACCTGTTGCTGGGGTAGAACTGGCTGACATCAGCACATGGAAATCTATTCTTAGCTTCTCTTCCCAACCCCATGTTCAGTATTATGTTGCAGCTTCAAATAATTTATATGGGAGTATATTCACTGCAAAATTATGCAAATAGTACAAACCAGGTCTTTTTTTCTGGAGAGCTCATTGTTAAAACATTTGCTGGCACACCAATGTACTCTTTTATTATTCATGAAACTTAATAATCTATGATATTGGTATAGCACAGTTTGGGTCCTTTATGATTTTTTAGATTACTTCCTATTTTACATCTGTAACCTCTCCTCATTTAAATTTCCCTGTCTTATAGGTTTTTTCTTTTTGTTTTCTAAGGACCAAAAAGATACCATTAGTGATGCTATGCCTATTTGTCTCTAAGAAGGAGAGTTAGGTGATTATTAGACGAAAAGCTAGGCCAAAATTTCCATTTGAACTCTTCTTTACTTTTGCATTCACAGAGGCAGGGGGTGCCTCATACTTTGAACACTGACACATTAAGAGCAGTTGCATAGGTAAAAACTGAACGCAAGCACGACAGGAGAGGATATTAAGCGAGATCTAAGAATCAAGGTGATCAACAAGAACATTAACCTTTTCTTTTCCAGAAGTAGGAAGAAAGAAACAGAAGGTACTCCCGTGCAAAGAATAAAAGACTAAGTACTACATGACTCCAGATTTTATGACCACCTAGGAGGTTTTGCTCCATGACATACTATCATGTGATTATTGGAAATGATTCACTTGTTTACAAGAATTGGATTAAGTTACATTTGAGCAAATTTAATTTCCTTTCCAGGCATTTGTTTCTCAGAAACATAAAAATTCATAGTGTTTTATTCAAGTAGTAGTTTGCTATAAGTTCCTCTGTATATAACAAATATAAAATAGAGATTTTTTAAGGCCACTTTTATTGATCATCTACTATCTGCCAGGCAATGACCTTGTGAGATAAATGGTATTATGCCCATTTTGCTGATGTGAGATTAGAAGCAAAAATAGTTGAAGGCACTTGTCCAAAGGAATACACATAGAAAGAAGAGGAGCTGTGATTTGTACCTACAGATAATTGTTAATTACATCTCTGTTCTTTAGCTTTTGAAAAATAATTTCAAATAAATGTGTATTTCAAATAAATACTCAATGCTTAGTATACAAAAACTTGGAAGGATTGGCTGGTCAACTTACAACATTTTACAAACTCTTCTAATTTCTATCACACTAAATCCAGTCAATAACTAGGAAACAGAATCAAGGTCTGATTTATTGATTTCTGAATAAGTCTATGAAAACTGAAAAAGCTAAAGAGGTCTCTAGACCTCTAGATAATAATTGTGAGGGTTAAGTTATTTACACCACCATAGTTCTCTGAATCAACACTATCAGGGCAAGAAAACAATTAGAAATGTAGGCAAACTGTTTAGTAAGAGGCAGGGGTGTGAAGATTCACTGGAGAAGGAGTTGGCTAAAATAAATCCTCTGCTCAACTGGTAACCCAAGAAAGCAAAAGTTCAGAGGACATTACTAAAAGGCATTAAGTGTTAGATGCTTCTAGGAATTTTAGAAATAAAGACCAAAGATAGCTTTTAATCCCTGAGTCATCTGAAGCAAATTTAAATGTCAGGGACACCTCATGAACATGTCCTAAGAGAAAAATGAGGAATAATGGCGCCAGAGGAAGATTCTGAAGAGTCTCCAATTTTTTATTAATATTAATTTATACAACACTAGTTTCAAGTCATTGTGTTCAACATGGTATTGGCACCCTACGACAAACAAACAAACACTCCTTCCCATCTACAAGGAAACACAGACAACTTGCAAGTCTACGTAAGGACTAAGACTATTGATCAGAGCAAACCTCAAGAGCTGACACACAGCAGGGAGATCAAAATCCACACAGGATGCTCAGGGAAGCTTACCAGAGAGAACAACCTCTATGGTGAATTCACAGAAGCTGAACCTTATGAACTGAAAGGGCCAAAGAAGTTGAAAGTGGCTGAAGGGTAGAATGCCAGGGAAGGTAGAGAGAGTCTTGAGATGACATTGGAACCATAGCGGGGAGCAGGTCATGAAAGGCCCAGGAGACATTTAAAATGGTGGACTTTCCTCAGGAAGTACTGGAGTTTCAAGCAAGGGAATGGAGAGCAAGACCAGACCTTTATTTTCAAAGTTCAAGCATTAGAGCAGAGAAAGGTGGCATGCTAAGAAGCTGTTGTGGTTACACAGGTAAGAAGTAATGGTGGCCTGGACTAAAGGGCCAAGTTGTAGAGGAGAGAAGCGGAAATACTCAGGAGGGATCTTTTTTTTTTTAATTAGGAAAACAAAATGAACCTGGTAGATGATTAATGTGAGAAGTTATATAAGAAAATAAGTTGAGGGTGACTCCATGTTTCTGGTTTAGAGAAGCATTTGCCTCAGTGGGATTCTGAACACCTGTTTAGTCAGCTTTTTTGCTGCTGTGACTAAAGGATCTGACCAGACAACTGTAGAGGAGGAAGAGTTTATTTGAGGGCTCACAGTTTCAGAGGTCTTAGTTCATAGAAGGCCAGCTCCATTCCTTAGGCTCAAGGTGAGGCAGAACATCATGGCAGAGTGTGTGGCAGAGGGAAACAGCTCACATCATGGTGATCAGGAAGCAGAGAGAGAGAGAGACTCCACTTTCCAGATACAAATATATACACCAAAGCCACGCCCTAATTCCCACCTCCTCCAGCCACATCCTACCACCTCAGTTATCACTCAATCAATAAACCCTGTCAGGGAATTAGATCACTGATTGGGTTAAGACTCTTATAACCCAATCATTTCTCCAAACCTTCTTGCATTGTCTAATGTGAGATTTGGGGGGACACTTCACATCCAAACCATAACAACAACCAAGGAAGGATGACAAGTCTGTAGGATAAGATCATAAATTCCAGGTGGGCAAGTTGAGCCTGAAATGACTATTCAATATACTAGTATTGCTGTTCAGTGGAAATTCAAGAAACCCGCATAAGCAATAATGTCAGAGGTAGTAGCTACATTTAGAAAGTAAAAAGAAGGAGGGAAAAAAAGAAAGTAAAAAGAAGCAGTGAAATTAGTTTTAATAACATTAACTTAATATATCCAAAATACCATAGGAGTGTAATCGATATGAGTGAATTATTGAACTATTTTATATTGGTTTTTTCATACTAAGGCTCAAGAATTTGGTGTTTTAATTTCCCCTTAATAGCGTATCTCAACTCAGACTAGCCATATTTCAAGTGCTCAGCAGCCATACATTTCTAGCGACTATAATACTGGATAGTGCAGATTCTAAGGGCAGCAAAAAATGGGTCCAGAGTGTACCCTAACTGGAAATAATAGGTAATCATCAGTGAATCTTAACTGATGTGAAAATAACCAAGACTGCCTGGAATGCATATATGGCTGAGAGAAAAGGAAAGCTCACAGAACCCTAAAGAAAACAGCATTTAAAGAACAGACAGGAATTTACAAAGGACATCTAGAAACAGCACATAAAAATATATCAATAATATCCTCATTCTGTACAATTATTTCTATGCAGAACAAATCATTTATCTAAATTTTGGGATAGATGAATCCAAGAACTATGTAAGGCATGTCATCCTAGGGAAGCTCTGGACAAAAATGTTCAATGACATCCTTTTCTGAAATAAGGTCTGACCTTTGCCTCTTCAGGAAGAATGAAGTTCATAGACAGAGGTTGGTAGGAACAAAAGCTAGAGAAGGAACATGATCAAGAATACTGAAAACAGAAAGCATGTTCTTAGAACTGGTAAGAAAGAGACTGACATAAGCAACAGCATGCAGATCAAGCATGTTGTCACTTTAACAAAAAATAAACTTGACTCTGCCTTGTACATAGGGGCAATTTATTCTTCACCCAAATATTAAACATATTATGGCTAACTTCAAATATTTATATTTTTTGGTTAAACCTGCTGCTAGCATTGAGTCATGGGAACCTATAAAATGGAAAGTACTACAAAAGTGAATACTCATCAGATTAAAATAAGGCAGTGAGGGACAGGAACAGAAGGTCACTGAAGTCAAACAAAGAAGTTAATAGGTATAGTAAAAACAGACCGACCAGAGAAGGGATGGAACAAGGAAGAAATCACATTCCAAGTACTTGGGGGAAGGGCCACCTTGTTTATGCTGCTATATAAAGCCTCACTCTTGCCCTCTGGGGACCTCTTGCTGAGGGAGGGGGTTAACAGTTAAAAGTGAAGACAGCAGGGCACTCGTGCCATATCAGATCTCCATCAACATGCAACCCCAAAAGATCATGACTGTGAGAGCTTTGTAAATCAACTCTTAGGGTGCTCGCCCCAGGGCAAATAGCACAACAAATTAATCCTTTCTCTGTGAAATGCAGCAAAGTTTGTATCTACACTGAATCCAAATTGCTCATTAGCTCTGACATGTTCCTAATGAGGTTAGAATGCTTTGGGACAAAGATCAAGCCACTGAGCACAAATAGCTAGGGCTAGAATCATAGAAGAATAAAAGTAAAAGGACCTTAGAGCAGTGCTGTCCAAACTTGTGATATGAATCACCTGGGAACCATGATTCAGGATGTCCAAAATCCAGTCTGAGATTCTGAATTTCTGAGGGGCGCCCTGGTGGTGGTGACGCTGGTGAGCCTCCGGAGTACACACTTCCAGCAAGGCCCGCAAGCTCATCTAATCCAGCTGCCTTTACCTAGAGCTGAGGACACAAGGGCCAAGAAACTGACAACTGGAAACATGCTGAGACTTCCCTATGGCTAAATTGAGATTGTTGGGGATTTGTCCATAGACTTGTGGGTCAACCTGAAATTTTTAAAGAGAAGCCTAGTGAGTAGAGGGTGATCAGTCACCCTGGTTTTCATAGTACTAAAGAGGCTTCCAGGACTTGGAATTTTTCTGTTTTAAAACAGGAAATTCCATGAAAACCAGGATGAATTTTTTACCCGATGAGGAGCCTTTTGAATCTACTTAGAATATAGTACCAGGATTATCATCTTCCTGACTTTGTTGGTCTTTGGTGATAGCCTGACCTGTTGCCAAGGCAAGGTCCCAAGTTTCCTGCCCTGAAGAGCTCAAAGAGCAGATTCTCAGACAAGACTGAGGCTCTCCAGAACTTTCTATTAGCACATTGACAAGTGCTGCTTCAAGAGACAACCTAAGAAGATCCCAAAGCAAAGCATAAAAGGGGTTATCATGAATACATAGAAATAAATATCAAACAAGCACAAAATGTTCCTCTTAACTACAAAAATCTATTTTATTTTCCTCATTTAAAAAAAAGTACATGTAGGAAAGTAATCACTAGCTTTCATAAATCTCAGACATTCATTAAAGTCATCTTTGGTAAAAGTTCTAAATAACAGCTGGGGATATAGCTCAGTTGGTACAGTGCTTGCCTCACATGTAAAGGCCCTGGGTTTAATCCCCAGCACTACCAAAAAAAAAAAAAAAAAAAAAGCTCTAAATGACAGTAAAAATTAACCTATTCCTCAGAATAATAAAAAAGTCATGTACTAAACAATCAAGAGTAGAAATAAAAATATATCCCTTCAAACAACAAAAAGAGAGACAGAAAGAGTTCTCATGAAAGGAGAGAGGAAACCATCAGATTAGATGAAGGGGAGCAGGAGAGAGGAGTAGAAAATGGGGGAGGTATTGGGGAGTAATATTGACCAAATTATGTTATATGCATGTATGAATATACCACAACAAACCCCACCATTCCATATAATTAATATTCACCAATAAAGAAAATGTTTAAAAATAAAATATATGCTCCCATTATTGTTATTTAACTCTCTAGAAATGAGCCTATTAATGTTAGACTAATGAAGAGTTTGGAAAGCAGAAGTGATTTTTCAATGCTATCAGTGTATTATTGAGACTTCCAAAACAGAATGACAAGGTACTGATTCCATATGCATTCAAAATGCAGAGTTAGTGCAATCCTGACCACAATTATTCTTGCTCTCTGGAGTTTACCTATTCAAATAAGATGCCATTGTGGTCTGACTGAATTACTTGACTTAATATTCATGGAGTTAGGACACTTAAAATAAAGGAAGGAAATAAGTGTGGCTAAATATATACAATGCATTTGAAATAGGTAAAAGAGAGAACCTAGACACTCAGCAATCATTACCTGGAAATTAAAGAGGGCAGAAGCAATCCTATTACGCATTATAAACAGCCCAGCTGCTGACTTAATGGCACTTTGAGCAGTATAACCAAGGAGTCCTTGCTTCAATATTAATAGGAAAGGTATTCTACAAATCCAATAGTTCATGAAATTAACAAGGAAAATGAACTGGGAGCAACTTTGCAAGTAATAGGAGGCATCAGCCATTGCTTCCCTGGAGCACAGTGAGCACTTAATGAGAGCTTGGGGAGAGTATATGTATATAAATGAGAATGGACATTATTGGAATTTTCTTAATAATACTTTTAATTTGAATATATTTCAAATTCTCTGTTGGCTGCAAATATTTTAAAGAAGCTATTATCTTAAAATGTTGATTAGAAGTCATGGGTATAAGATCTGGCCCAAAGATATTGACAGCTGCCATTTGAATCAGGCTAAAACTACCAGAAACATGTGAGGGAAGGTATCAAAATTATTCCCATTTCACTTTTACAAAACTAATACTTCAAATAACCAGAAAACAATTTCCTTATTCAAGCCTCAATAATCCAAATGACACACACATGCCCAATGGAAAGCTAAGATGTGTATTTAATTCGACTTACAAACCAATGGACATGCGATGAAAGAGAACATCTTCCCCACAGGCGCTGCCGCGGACAATCTGACTGAAGTTTGTGCTGACCAAACAAGAAGCAGAAAGGGTTTCCATAGAAGCGAGAATGTGACTTCTATTTTTCCCAGAGAGAGAACCATCCAAGTCTTCCAAAATTGCTGCATGAGGAAATGGAAATGCTACTAAGTTTGAAGAGTTTGTAAACTTCAACTGGTTGGTCTTCACAGTAAATCCACCTAAAAATTGAAAGACAGAAATACTATTACACAACAGCAGGAGAGAATTATCACAAATGACAACTAAATTCACCAGGGTCATCTCAATGCTTTAAGCTGCATGTTTATACAGTTTTATAATTCATTCCCTTTTTCATTCAAGAAAAAAGTACCACAAGTGTTCATGACAGGCTATGTGTGCTTGAGATACTGGAGCCCCAAGAGCAGCACTGGCCCAGCTATCACGCAGCCTGTGCTCTGGGGTAGTGGTTCACTACCAGGGGTGGTTTTGCTCCCCAGGGCACATTTGGCATTATTTGGAATTGTGTTTGGCCATTGCAACTGGAGTGCTGGCAGTGCTATTGGCAATTAGTGGGTAGAGCCCAGGAATGCCTCAAAACTTCCTATGAAGTACAAGATTGTCCACATGACAAAAATCTATCCATCCCAAATACCAATAGTACAAAGGGTGAGAAACTCTGGTATAGTGGGCAACAGGGACAGAGAGCATTCATTTATCAAATACTAAATACTAAAGGTACTATACTCCAGCTTTCAGCTTCTGTTCCTCCCTGATGACTCTAACCCTATCAGCAATACTTTCAACTGTGAGGTTTATACTTAAACATTTACCTTCAAAAGCAACATTTGATTAGTCATTTGTGTAAACAGTAACACAATGTATTAGCTCCAGGGCTACACTTCTTAGTGCTTCCCTAACATCATCACCAGGTGAAATTTTGTTACTGCCAGCCCCGTTGCCCAGGAAGAAGCAGTGATTGTTTCATCCACCCATTGCTATCACTAAAAAAGAAAAATTGAGTACACAGTTTCCAGTACATATGATGCTGCACTGTTATATTATATACATTATAAAATATTGAAAAAGGAAATAAAAAAGAATAAGATACAAATAGAGACTAATATTTCCATTCTACATTATCAATAGAGTACATGCAGTGAATTCAGCTATGCAGGAAAGACACCCCCCCCCCTCAATTCTACCTCTTGAAATCTGTGTAGTTCACCTACTAACACAACTACCCATAGCTTTACACTTCAGGCATATTGGAGTTGTTTATGATTCTCCAAGCACACTTGTTTTTAGAATCTCTATTTTTTGCATTTGCTAATTTTAATACCTAGCATTTTCCCCTGCCTACTTCTCCTTGCAAACTTCTATTTACCTTTCAAAACCCTACTCAACAGTCACTTCCATGAAGTCTTACCTTACCTCTCCCTGAGCCCCTTTGCTGACTGTGTTGGTTCTCTAATATTGTACTCCTCACTCTCTATACAATGATGGAAAATGGATTTGTTTCAGTGTCTTATGAATGATATGAAACACTAAAGCTATTAAAAAACTGTAGAATTGTGATTTGAAGTATTTGCCATAAGGCATTTTTTATTTATACGATTTATTTTTATAATTTTAAACTTAGATGCCTCTCAAATAAGAACAATCTTTGGTTCTTCCTACATAGGGGGAAAAAAATGTCAAATGGAGACTTGCTGATTATTCATTTAATTAAAAAAAACAAACAATTATCTAAATTGGTGATTTAAACCACAAGAGCATTTTTACTTGAATTATTTCATTTGGCTGTTTATAATGATCAGATAAATTACATTGCTCTCTACCTCCTTCTACCCATGAGTCCTCCAAGGTATTTCTTACCACCTTGGAGATGTGGATAGCAAGTAAGCAAGAATGCCTATAGCTCTCTTTGTGTGTACATCAAGCATTAAGCTGCTAAAAACATCAAGCACTTTAACTGGCTCCTTCAGGAGGGGCTGTGTGCAGGCTAGTTTATGCCCATGTGTCCATTCATTCATGTTATCAATGAACTGTGCACTAGGTACCAGGCTCTCCACCATGTACTAGTAATAGAACATTGAGCAGGAGAGCCTTTATGAAGCTCAGTGTTCAGCTGAGACACAGCAACATACTGATAGAATCCAATGGGCATTATGACAGGCAGAAGATATTGAACTACAGAAACTACATGGGAGTACTGGGGCTCCTTTAGGAGTTCTTTTAAGAAACCTGAGGAACAATATCTACTGATGCAGTCTTGGAACTTAAAGAAATATTGACCCATAAAGGCTTTGCCATTATTTATCATGCTCACTTGAATATTGGCCTTATTTACCATCTGCCTGTCTATTCAAACTTACCTTGTCCTTGGGAACAGCCTGAACAGGTTCTGATGGCCACACAGTTGATGAGATCAAAATTAACAAAAGATGTGTTAGAAACCAGCAGTTCCCATCTTTTGGGAGTTTTAATCCCAGCTGACATACAAAGACGTCCCTATAATTTTTTTTGAAGAAAAGAAAAAAAAAGCAAAAAAAGTCACATGAATTATGAATTACAGTAATAATATATAAATAAAAATAATTAAAAGAATGAAAACACAAACTACAGACTGGGAGAAAACACTTGTCAATGACATATAAGACAAAGGACTTAGATCCAGAATATAAAAAGAACCTGCATAACTCAATAATAAAAAACAGAAAACTTATTTTAAAATAAGACACTTCCCTAAATAAAGTGGCAATATTATTAGCACATGAAAAAAAATGTTTAACACCATATCATATTCATTGCGGAAATGTAAATTAAGATCAAAATAGGATACACTATACACTTACTAGAATGACTAAAAAAGAATGAAGATGGTGAGGAAAAACTAAAATGCATACATTGCTGGTGGAATGTAAAATTGGACAGCCAATATAGAAAATAGTTTGGCAATTTCTTATAAAGTTAAATACACTCTTTGCAAAAGACCTAACATGTTAACTCCTAGGTGTTTACCTTAGAGAAATGAAAACATGCATTCATACGGAACCCTTTAATAAATGGCAATGATTCTACTTGTAACCACCAAATCTGAAGAACAACTCAAACACCTTTTTAGACATGCATGGAAAAACAAACCATATTATATCTATCACTACTCAGCAATAATAAAGAATAAAAAAAATCCATACTCAAAACAAATTGCATTAATTCCCAACCACATTTGGTTATGAAAAAAAGCCAGTTCCCAAAAGTTAGGGGCCATATGATTCTGAAACCAAAGTTTTGAGATGAAACTGGATTCACTGCTTCTGCTTGCAGGTGCAGCTGCAGCTGAAGAGAGCTGCATCTCTCAACAGGAGGCCATACCTCCAGTATAGAAGCAGACCCCTGCAGCTCACTGTCATCTTTTCTTCTTTCAGAGTCTTTGTCTCATGAATTCAAAGAATTAAATCCACAGACCAGGATGACTGAGTGTAAGGGTAGGATTTGTTGAAGAACAGAAACAGAAACATAACTCTTGCATTGCAATAAAAAACTTGGTATCAGCTTTTTTCCTCTGAGAGTGCTAGTCTAGTACTTGGATTGCTGCTACTGATCCAAACTTATGCTAATTAGGGTTTGAAAAAAGCACCAATGTCATTGGTCCAACTCTATGCAAATTAGGGTTTGAAAACAAACTACCACTATTGGGCAACTCTCCAGGGAGCAGAAGGTTGAGGTCCTGGGATATTCTATGCTTGCATGTTCTAGGCTACATTGCTGCATGGAGCAGGCTTCTGCAGCAGGCGTCCATATCGTGCCCAGGCTTGATCTCTGAAGGGTGACAGACAGGTTAATGTGCCTTGGCTCACAGCATTTCAGGGCTGCCTGAAGTGCACAAGTGCATGGCGGGCTCCACGCAGCCACAGTCCATGCTTGCCCCCTGTGCTCCAACCTACATGGGCTGCCATTCTGCCACTACTCCATTCAGGAACCAGTGGCTGTGCAGCCAGAGAGCCATGTCAATTCCACTTATAGTTTTTGAAAAGGCAAAGTTAGTCACAGGAAGTAGATTAGTAATGGCCAGGAGTTAGATGTGAGAAGAGGATGTGACTACAATGATGGTGCCCCACAGACTTTAGACTGATAGAACTGACTTGCTGCATCTTGACTGTGGTGGTCATGGTTACATATATTTATAGGTGTTTAAAATTCTGAGAACTGTACGTCAAAAAAGTCAGGTTTGTTATAACCAATATAGAAAAATAAACCATCACAAGATGTCGGATTCAGTATATGCTCAACTACCCTTAAAGAAAATGCATGAATTTCAAATACAAATTCTAGATTTGTTTTGCAGGTCTATCATTGTTTAAATAAAAAGTTTAAAATGAAAAAGATAATGTTTGAAGTAAAAGAAAAGCTGCTTCTAAACTTTCCCATAAAAGCACTTCTACAAAACCCATTCAGTCAAGTTGTTAGGGACTTGCTCACTGTTCCATTGTAAAAATAGTTACACACTTGAGAATCAGTGGAGTTTTCATAAAAGCTTCCAACATGAAAAACAATGACAAAAATAAACATCAAGGAAATAAACACCAAATGGAGACAAAGCTACCATAGAGAGCAGAGGAAAATATAAACAGCATCATTAGTAAGAGAAATACATATAACCATGAAACAAACAAACAAACCTCTATAAAGAATTCTTATTTTTTTTTTTTTTTTTGGTACCAGGGATTAAACTCAGGGGCACTTGATCACTGAGCCACATCCCCGGCCCTATTTTGTGTTGTATTTAGAGACAGGGTCTCACTGAGTTGCCTAGTGCCTTGCCATTGCTAAGGTTGGCTTTGAACTCGCAATTCTCCTGTCTCAGCCTCCCAAAGTGCTGGGATTACAGGCGTGTGCCACCACACCCAGCTCCCTGTGAAGAATTCTTTAAAAAAAAATAGGAGAGCAGAAGTAAGAAATTGAGTAGAAAAATTAAGGAAATATTCTAAAAAGCAAGACAAATAGACAAGAAGACGGAAAATCAAAAAAAGATTAGGAAGGCAATCTATATAACCAAGTATCCAAATAATAATATTTTAAGTAAAAAAGAAAAAAATATAGGGGACACAATTATCAAAGAAATAATTGAACAAAACTTCCTAGAAAGGAAGGGTAAAAATTTTCCAGTCTGAAAAGACCCCTCAATACCTAACACAGTAGCTAGAACAAAGAGCCACACCAAGAACATGGTATTGATGTAAAACACTGGGACAAGGATAAAGCTTCAAAAGCTCCCAAGGAGGAAAAACATAAGGAGTTACATATAAACTACCCAGAATCTGAGATTCTTACAACTATCATACTCAAGACTAAAAGCCAGAAGAAATAGTGTTTGCCCTCAAAAATTTATAACTCTTATCTGGTATCTATAACCAACAAAGTACCAATAAGGGGTTTTCTATGGGTAGCTCAAAACTTTCACCTTCTAAACTTTGCTTTCCTCTGGAAAGTTACTATAGGTTATGTTCTAAAAAAATGAGGAATTAAACCAGAAAGAAGGAAGAAAGAGTTGGGAATAGGGACCAAGAGTTCCAACACTATAGAAACATCAAGGAAATCTCCAGGGCATGGTAAGGAGAGACTCCAAGGTACATGAGGAACTCTTCTCAGGTTCTGTTGCTGTGAGTGCAAACCATCTGGATGACTGCTTGTCACCATCCACTAAATATCAAGAGGTACCCTACAACCAACATTTTTACAGCTTCACTTATTTTCCACAGAAATGTATGCACATGAACACAAAAAGACATGTAGAAGCATGTTCATAGAAGATAGCAAAAAAAAAAAAAATCAAATATCCATCCATGGTAACTTACCTTCAAAAATCTATGGTATAGTCATAAAACAAAATAGTATACAATGATTGGAATAATAAATTATTTTGCAACACACAAAGACATAGTTGAATCTCACAGATATACTATTGTGCCAAAGAAGATGGATGCAATAGAGTTACATGCTCTATGATTCCACTGACAAAAATTTAAAAGAAGGAAAAGTTAATCTATAACAATGTGAGTCTAAATAATACTTCCCCTTTGGCTATAGAGTAATGGGTAGGGTTTGGAATGGGGGGACAAGAAGGGCCTCAGAGGAACCCAGAATGTCCAATTTCTTCATCTGTGTGGTATTTACATGGTTGGTTTACTTTATAAAAGTCCACTGAGTTCTTCCTCTGTGGTTTAGGCAATTTTCTCTATAAATATTATATTTTCACAAAACATTTATTTTAAAAAGTAGAACAAATACTAGGGGAAAATAACACAGAGGATGAAAGGGTAAAGAAAGAAGCTGAGCAGTTGAAGGTTCTTGAAATACGAAGGTAACATTCATGCGTGCTAATGTAATTTAGACTTCATTAAGACAAGCAAGAATGTTAAAAATTTAAGGCCAAGAACAAAGATAATCAAAACAGAACAAATAATTTTCAAATGAGAAACTATTAAAGAGATACAATGCAAGACAAATCAAGTTAGAAAAGTAGGAAAGAGAAAGAAAATGGATTGCAAACTGGAATAACAGAATAAAATGGTAGAAAAAAATGCAAATATATGAGAGACATCAGCATGAGGATGGTAATTGAAACCACAAGAGAAAATGAGATTTCTCCCAGGGAGAGCAAGTACGATGAGAAGAGAAGGGGCCCTACAACAGACTTTAGGGAAATGAAAAGATGAAAGGTCTAAATTGAGGAAGACAGATCCACAAGTGAAAATGGAAAGTAAACCCCAGGGAAGGAGAAAGAATGAAGCAGCTCCATCAGCCCCTGCCTGATGCCTGATAAGATATTTTTAAAAGTATCATCTTCTGCTCAAATTAATTATGATAGCAACAGAAAGATAATCACCCTGAAGATACTTCAAAAGGAGGGTGACCATAGCTTAAATCCAAATCAGGGTATTTCCGAGTCTGAAAGGCGATGCTAATTAGATAGAATGCCAAGACAGAGGGTATCAACAAAGTGTCCAACCAGACTGAGATATGTAGCAATGCCACAGTGCATCTTTTCATTTCTATTGAAATTATTCTCTCTACCTCTATATAAATTGGGTGTGAGAGTACCAAATAAATCTCTTCTAATGATAAAAAAAATTCTTCTAGAAACTAATATCTATTTGAGGACATGAATCCCTGATAATGAAATGCTATAAATTAAATGTGGATGAGAAGTCTACAAATGGAAGGGGCCAAATCCTCTGAAAATCTTAAATCCTAAAGGAATGTCAGGCATGAAATATAGAAATCTCAGGAATGAAAGACAGAGTCTGAAATCACAGTTCTACAAGCTCAGGTCAGGTGCTTCCCCACCCCCTCCAAACAACTGATACCTGGTAATAAAGGGATTCTCAAAATAAATTTCAAAAATGTGTTAATTAATGATTAATGCATATTTTTCTTATTGTTTTAATCACAGAATTTCTCAAAACCTGTAATTTTTTAATGAATTTTATTGTATGTCTTTAAGATTTACAACATGATGTTATAGGATACATATAGATTGTAAAATGGTTATTACAGTGAAGCAACTACAATGTTATCTCATATATTTACTATTTTTTACAAGATCAACTAAAAACTATTTATTTTTTAAAACTTGCTAATGCGATTTTATCAACTGGAGCCCTCATGTTATACATTATGTTTTAATTAAGATTTTGGGAAACAGACAATATGGAAAGCAGCATAGTATAGACATAATTAACCTTTAAAGAATCTCCTTTCCCAGGCACATTCTTGGGGCTAGCCTTTCCTAGAAAATGCTTCAGAGAATATTGGTGTAGGCACTAATATGTGTTCATAGCAACGCCATTTTCCATATGTAATCAAGAGTATTGGATCAGTAGTTGGGAAGACATCAAAGTGGCCCAGGATCTGCAACACTAGGTTTGGATCGTGAGCTGCATTTTGACTTCCCAAAGCTTCCATTTCTTTACCTGAAAATTGAGAAGTTCTACCTAGATGATCTTTTAGGTAACATTGAGCTCTGAAATTGCATGGCTTTAATATTTAGATGACTAGCCAGTATCTAGATTTCTCTAGAACAAAACAGTTTAACACTTTGTATCAAAAGACTCTTGGGGCTGGGATTATAGCTCAGTGGTAGAGCGCTTGCCTCGCATGCGAGAGGCCCTGGGTTCGATCCTCAGCACCACATACAAAGCAATAAAATAAGGACATTGTGTCCATCTATAACTAAAAAAATAAAAAAAATAAAAAAAAAAAGACTCTTGACTTCACTTGTTAAGAGTTTTTAAAAACCCTCAGCTGCACTGCTTTCCCAGTGAGTTGTACCCCAGGCATGTGATTATTTGTGATTATTTCATGATAAGCACCCTTTTATCATAATTTATATCTTAATTTATGTCACTCTCCCTTTAATTATGATGTCTATTTAACATGAATTAAGATACTCAGCAGCATTAATTTACCAGGACAGTTATCCAAGTTGATGGGTGTTTTGTTTCTAGCATTTACTTTAAGGTTATTCTGGGAAGTTCAAAGGTCTTTGATCTACCAGCATCACAAAATGTGAATCTGAGTGTCATTCTCTCTTGGAAACTAGAGTCTGAAAAGATTCATCCCTTGAGGTGCTGATCGTGTAAGAGAAAAAGAAGAAATTCCAGGTACCTGCCTCTAGAAAGAATGGTTCAAAAGAGGTTGAACTAAAGAAAATTGAGAACCAAATATAGAAAAATGTGGCTCAGTAAGAAGATGGTGTTTTAAATCATAGTGTTTCTATCTAGAGCTATGAAATAATCTCCAATGGAAACATTAGTCAATAATCATCATTTAAATTTCAAATGGACAACATATTCAGCAACAAACTGAAGAGAAAATTCTTTTCATGGTTCCCAGGAATGCTGGAGGCCTATTCTATCTATGATTTTTTTGGACAATATAATTGCTAGTATGCAGGTTGCTCTTTCAGAAGCAAGAATATAGGCGTTCCATAAAGGACTAAAGCCTAAGAGACCATTGGTAGTCTGCATTCATTTAAGGAGAACTAGGACTGCTTCCCTAGGAAGTATACTTTGTCTCATCTACATTCTGACCCCCTGACCATTCAATGGAGGAGAAGTCACCTATGGTCTAATTTTTATGAAGAACCCACACTTAAGCAAGGGCTAGGAAACATATACAGAATCCAATTTACTATAACAAACTGTGTAGATTTATATTATCTGATTCAGTCTCTTTTGGATGGGCACCTTAAATGGACTAAGGACCTTATTAATAAAATGGTAAAACATGGAACAGAGAGAAAATATATAATTAAGCTATTCCATAATCTTTGTAAGGTTAGACAAAATTAAATTATTAGGTTCAATATTGAACTTAATAGGAAGCCTGAACTGTAATCAAATAAGAATTCTTCAAGCTATTATTATATTACAATTTACACAGACCCAATGCTGAAACCCTGAGTTTCAGTGTATAGTTGAATCTTATTGTTAATATCATCACTGTTACAAATAAAAAGCTCCTCTAGTTTTTACCAATTAAATATAAGATCCACTAAAGAATACTATTAAAATTACACATCCTGGAAATAAGGGAGCCTTGTACACATGATTCTGTTTTTATGGACAACCTATGAACTACTACACCAAGGCACTTACCTTGTGGTTAAAATGACCAAGTAATAAGCTGTCAGTAATTGAAGTATTTGCATCACTTTCCAAGATGTCAATTCCAAAGTCTCTGCATGAATAAACTTGGAAGTTTTTCAAATGAAGATTGCTACTTCTAAAAATCTATAAGATAAGAGCAAACGTTATGGAAAAAGTCTGATGCATAGTTTGTCTTACAGTATTCCTGAAACTTCTTTAATTATTTATTAAAATAAATAAGCATTCCATACCATATTTAAGTAACTTTTATCCATGCATATCCATATGGCATATAGCCATTGCCACAAGGTCAGCACTAACTAATCCCCTTTGTTCATACCCCTTCTGAACTTTCCATTTCTCTTCAAATAACTAATATGTTGAAAGGTCAGAGTGGATTCTCCACCTATTTAAAATAGTTTTACAATGGGTAAAACACACATTATTAATGCAGAAAAACATAACATCTGAGAATTCTAGTACTTAGCATTTTCTTCAATACAGTATATAATAACTCATATAGTCAGCAGATTGCAAATATAAAATAGCAGCATGGCTACAGATTCACTGTGTGTGAATTCAATATATAGTACATACATATACATTTGTGGCAACTGGGCTGAGTGTGCTCAAGTAGTAACAAAATTAGTTTGGTAATGTTGAAAGAATTACCACTGGTCTTCTATTAACTATATGACCTTAGGTAAGATATTTAACTTCTCCTAGGGCCTTGGTTCAACCATCTTTAAAATCAGGGTGGAGGTCAGAAATAGCATTAAAACTAAGAGTCATCCCTTTATTCATTAACATAATCAATAAAACTAATTTATTAGTTATAATAATAAATGTATTAATAATTCACTAAAAAGTACCATACCTTAACTGGAAGTTTCTTATTAATTAAGACCAAAGTATCCTTGATTTAATTTATCATACTATCATTCTTCTACATGTCAATCAGTCTTTGTACTTGAATTTTCCATTATGCATTGCATATAAATTTTCTATAAAATAATAGTTCTTTGAAGGCACAGGTTTACTTGAACCAAGTAGGTATGGTATGAGCTGAAAACTGACAAGAGCTATCACCTAATTACAGACATCCACAAATACACCGTTTTGCAAATACATTTATGTTCAAAAGCAGCTAACACCTAGCATTAGGTAAGAAACCAATATGCAGAAGCAAAATGCACCTATTTTTGGAGACAGTTCAGCTTTCACAGTGTGCTTTCAACTTGCCCTCTTCTGGAAGAATTACTTGCATTTATGAAACTTGATGAAAAAAAGGTATTTCTCAACTTTTATTTAACAACTTTTATTTTCTCAACTTTTATTTATTAATTCTCAACTTTTATTTAACATAGAAATAGAACTGTCAAAACACTTGCTTAAAATTTAATAATTCTTACCTGTGGGACTTTAGCAAGTATCTTACCACTTAGATAATTTTATATGCAAAAGAAGTAAAATTACCTCAAAGTTAAGATGATTAAAAGAGAAAATGTTCAAAAATCTTAACAATATCATCAAATAGATACAACCTCATTTTTACACACAATAGAAAATTTCTATGCAACTTCATCCCTCATTAGGGATATGAAACATAAAACCACAATGAAATATCACTTCACACCTTTCAGAATTACTATGACCAAAAAAAGGAAAGATAATGAATGGTTGGTGAGTATGTGGAGAAAAGGGAGCCTTTACACCCTGATGGAGGGAATATAAATTAGTACACCATTGTGGAAAACAATGTGAAGTTTCCTCAAAAAAGTGAAAACAAGAACCATTATATCACCCAGCAATTCCACCACTAGGTATATAGCCAAAAGAAAAAAGATCAATCTGTTGAAGAGACACTCACATCCACCTGGCCATTGCAGCACCATTCACAATAGCCAAGATGTGGAAGCAACCCAAGTGTCCACTATCTTAATGAGTGGAAAAAGAAAATGTGATGCTACTGAGACTTAAACAAGAAGGAAATATTGTCATTACTGTGATAACATGGATAAACTCAGAGGACTTAATGCCAAGTGAAAAAAAAAAAAAAAACAGACAAAAGAACAAATGCCATGTACTCTCACTTACATATGGAGTCTAAAAATGTCAAACTCTCAGACACAGAATAGAATGGGGTTTGTAGGAGGGGAGTAAAGTAGGAAATTGTTAGTCAATAGATACAAAATTTCAATTAGATAGGAGGAGTAAATTCAAGAGAAAGATTTGTACAACATGGTGACTAGAGTTAATAACAACGTATTATAATCTTGGAAATCACTAAGAGAGTAGATCTTAAGTGAATGCATCACTAAAAATAAGTTTGTGAGTTAATGCACATGTTAATTAGCTCAATTTAGCCATTCTTTAGTGTATACATGTTTCAAAACACGATGCACATGATAAATATGTACAATTTTTGTCAATTAAAATTAATTAGTAAAAATGAAATACAATTAATCCAACTAGGAAAAAAATAAGAAATTTTACTAATGGAATACTCTGTTCTAGTATCTACATATATAACACTTAGGTTTAAATGACCAGAAATAATGAAAGTTTATGAAATTTATATACAAATGTATTTTCTGATGATGAAAAGGCACTTTTTGGTATATTTTTCAGAGACATTATTATCAACATCAGTGCATCACTTTCCAATTCTGTTTAGTGAAAAGACAGAGGAAGAACAGCTAGGGTTCATGAGCATTCAGGAAGATCTTCTGGGCACTTTATATTCAGGGACCTATTGTTATCGTCATTTGTCATCATTAATGCCACATTGTTTTAACTGATGCATAAAATTGTTCATATTTATAGGGGGTCATGCGATATTTTAGTGCATGTATATAGTACATAATGTTCAAGTCAGCATAAGCATATCTATCTCCTCAGACATTTATCATCATTCATGTATGTGTACAGAATGCATTTAATTACTCTTCTAATTTTTATGAAATATACAGTACATTATGATTGTTAGTTATTCTACTGTGCCACCAGAACTTGTTTCTCCTCTGGGACCATAACTTAGTACTTAGGGATTTGTTTAACACTCAAAACAAATATTCTTTAGCCATCTTACCACTGAAGCAGAAGTTAGGGGGGATTTTCTCAAAATCACTAAGAGAAAATGGGAACATTTAATAGTTCGCATGGCCAGGTATATAGGACATTACATTTTTGTAAACAGCTTTATTAAAATATAATTCATATACTATGCAGTTCACCTAACTTAGTTTAGAATTCAGTGGTACTAGTATATTCACAGATATGAGCAAACATCACCACAGTCAACTTTAGAACCTTGTTTTTAGTTCAAGAAGAAAGCTCCTTCCCTTTTAGCTATCACCCCTCATTCCATTTCTACTAATATCCCCCACCTTCCACCCCTAAGTAAGTGTTAATCTTCCCACCACTGTAGATCTCTCTATTTTGGATTTTTAGTTGAGGAAAATAATATAGGATGCCTTTTGTTCTGTGATTGACTTTTATCATTTAGCATAATGTTTTCAAGGTTCATTCATGTTACAGCATGTGTAAGTACTTCACTTCTTTTTTGGAGTGAATATTCCATTGCATGAATATGTCACACTTTATCCATCTGTCCACTGATGAACATTTGGGTTGTTTCTGTCTTTTGGCTATTATGAATAATGATACTTTAATGATACTTGTAAACATTTGGATACAAGTTTCTGTCTGTACATATTTTTTAAATTTTTTTCTTAGATATGTTCCTAAGACTGTAATTGATACGTTATATGTAACTTTACATTTAATCATTTGAGAATCTGCCAAACTGTTTCCTGAAGGGGCTAGACCATTTTAAATTCCCACCAGAAGTATTTAAGAATCATTTCTTCACATCCTCACCAACCACTTACGATCTTTGTTCTAGGCACACTTGTAGGTGGGAGGTGGTATCTCATTTAGCTTTTGACTTGCCTTTCCCTAATGACTAGTGATGTCAAACATCTCTTCCTGTGGGGCTGGGGACAGAGCACAGTGTCAGAATGGTTGCTTAGCATGCATGAGGTCCTGCGTTTAATACCCAACATCATACACAAAAAAAGTCTTTTTTTTTTTTTTAAATATTTATTTATTTATTTTTTAGTTTTAGGTGGACAGAATATCTTTGTTTTTATGTGGTGCTGAGGATCGAACCCAGTGCCTCACGCATGCTAGGCGAGCACGCTACCACTGCGCCACAATCCCAGCCCCACAAAAAAAGTCTTTATATGATTATCGAACAGCTTATTTGGAGAGGTATCTATTCATATCACTACCTTCAGTTTTTAATTGGGTCATTTGTCTTTTTGTTTTGAGTTGTAGCAATTAACTGTAATCTTTTTATATTTGAGCTATAAGTCTTTTATTAGATACATAATTTGCAAACATAATCTACCATTCGATAGGTTGTGTTTTCACTTTCTTGACAGTGGCACTAAATTTTCTCAATTTTGATAAAATCCAATTTATCTGCTTTTTTTCCCATCTTCTGTTGCCTGTGTTTTTGGTGTTATCTCTAAGAATTCATTGTCAAATCCATAGTCAAGAAGATTTACCTTATATTTTCTTCTGAGTGTTATAATTTTTGCTCTTACATTTAGATTCTTGATTTATTTTGAGCCAATCATAAATAATACAAGATAAGGATTCTATTTTATTCTTTTTGCATGAGGCTCCCTGGTTGTCCAAACACCATTTGTTAAAAAGACTATTACTGCCCTCATTGAATGGTCTTAACATCCTGCATCAAAACTCATTTGATCATAAACCTATGGGCTTATTTCTAGACTTTCAACTCTATTCCATTGCTTGGTTTATCTACCCTCATGCCCTTTCCTATCTTGATTATCATTGCTTTGTAGTAAGTTTTCAAATGGGGAAGAATAAATCTTGATTCTTCTCTCAGGATTATTTTGGAGATGGTTAGTTTCTAAATTCCTTGCCATCAAGCTTTTTATTTAGTTTTATTATTTTTCCTCATAAGAGTGAAGTTCCAAAGACCTTCTCATTATGTGAACTCTTTGACTCTAATTTTGAGTCAAAGAGCTCAATCTGTATGGGCCTATTTTCTTTCTTTCACAGGATTAGAATTCCTGATTCTCAACCCTAAAGGGGTGGGGGATGGGGACTGGCTTCAGTAAATATCTGTTAATAGTCTTGTTTCATTGGAGATGTCCTTGAAGACAAGGCTATTCTAGCTGGCGCACAGACTGTGGCCTGTGTGTCAAGTGGACTTGTCATCCTTTATGGGAGACAAAGTGTTTTATAAAATTAAATAAAAATAAGCCATGTGCAGTGGCACACTTTTGTAATCCCAGCAGCTTGGGAGGGTGAGACAAAAAGATCATGAGTTCAAAGCCAGTCTCAGCAAAAGCAAGGTGCTAAACAACTTAGTGAGACCCTGTCTCTAAATAAAATAGAAAATGTGAGAGAGGCTGCTCAGTGGCCGAATGCCCCTGAGTCCAAACCCTGGTACCCTCCCCCCACCAAAAAAAAAGAAAAAAATATTTTAATAAATGAAAACATTACCAAAAGCAAGTGGTTGTCTTCCTGTTATTCATACTAATGATATATTATTGAGTTTTCCTTATTTACAAGTGTCTCCTTCTTGTTGGACATGTAAAATAAATGTTTAACTTTTAATTGTGAGCTAATTATACAATTTTATTCTATTTCATGAACACTCTATAAGTATTTTTTTTTTCATTTATATATCTTAGACTTCAGATTTCTAAGTCACAGAAACCAAATGCATGCAATTTGTACAGCATCAATGTGACCCTGGATAATTTTATATGTTGCTATTAGCATTGAACATACAAAGTGTCCTCCTGAGAAAATTATTGTGATAATAAAACATAAATGATTAAACATAAATCTTTTTTTTTCTTTTTTGAGGAAAAATAGAAGAAAATTCAACTTATTCATTAAAGTAAGAACGGCCGCTTGAGCTGGAATTGTGCTCATATGATAAGCCATGCTTCTTCCTAGGACTGGAGTATGCATTATTCAGGATATTAGAGTATCCAGTATGCAACACTGTATTTGGACTGTGCACCTAGTGCTACTAAGCAACTGTGTGACATTTGACAAGTCTCTTTACATTTTATACCTTGATTTATTATCTGTAAGTACGTATGGAAAAAGAAGAATGGATGGATCTCTAAAACCCCTGATCCATCCTGGTTATTAAATCCTGTTCTCTATTGGGGCTGCTAAAAAGTCCCATAGAAGAAATGACCTAGCCCTAGATCACTGAGAAGAACTTTGTTCATTCAACTATTCCACACACACCTCTGATGCCCTTGGCACTACAAAGTTGTTGTAATATGTCAATGCCACCCTCATCAGCAAATCATTCCCTTAATTAGAGGTGTATAATAAACTGTAAGGATAAAACAAGCAACAGCTTTAGTTTTTCAAAAAGCTAATAAAACTTACCTGGGCACCACCTGCACTTCCCCAAACCATGAAGTTTTGGAGCACATTGGAGCCAGAATCATTATCCCAAGGTGGCTGAAATTTAGGATATACAAAGAGACCATTCCTAGAAAGTAAAATAAAGAATAAAACTAAACAATTGCTATTTTCTAACTTCCCATTTTTTCACATTGGAATTACAAAATTTTTATGTGTTTTTATTTTTTAAATTGATACATAATAATTGTTCATTTTTTGTTGTTTTTGTTTGTTTTGGTACCAGGGGTTGAACCCAGGAGCATTCAACCACTGACCACATCCCCAGCCCTTTCTAATTTTTTATTTTGAGATAGGGTCTTGCTAAGTTGCTGAGGCTGGCCTTGAACTTAAGATCCTCCTGCCTCAGCCTTCTGAGTCTCTGGGATTATTGATACATAATAATTGTACATAGTTATAGAGTACCATGTGATCTTTCTATTCATGTACACACTAATGTTCATTTAGGGTAAGTATATCCATCTCCTCAATCATAACTTCTTTGTGGTGAGAATATACAAAATCTTTTCTTCTAGATTTTTTGAAATATCCATTACATCATCATTATCTGTAGCTGGCTCTCCCAGAATAAAAAGAAGGTGACATGGCATCTTTATTACCTACCTCCAAACTATGTGGTAACTCCATCACAATTCTGTTGCAACTCTACAGTATAGAATACCCAATCCAAATGTATGTTACCATAGAGGGGAGGCAAGGGGGCTAACATGTATGGGAGGGACTAACACAGAGTATACACGGCAATGTCCCGCTGTGCTAGGGACTCAGCCTTTAGATACCAATCTGCTGGGCCAGTGCTGGCACCTATAAACACAACTTCCTGCTGAAGGCCCTGGTGTCCTCTCTGTGCAAAAATCTCACAACACAGCCAGTCTACTATGTAACAGAAACCAGAACTTATTTCTCTTAATTATAACTTGGTACTTCGTCCTTTTCCCTCCTCCTCTCCCTGGAATCTGCTATCCTCTGTTCCACTCTCAATTTAAATCAGATAAACTTTTTAGTTTCCACATGTAAGTAAGATTATGTTGTTCTCTTTCAGAGCCTGGTTTATTTTGCTTAACATAATGTCTTTCAGTTTCATTCATGTTGTCACAAATGACAGGATTTGACTTTTTTTAGGGCTTAAAATATTCCTCTGTATATGTGTACCACATGTTCCTTATTCATCACGTGATAGACACCTAGGTTGATTCCATTTCTTTGTTATAATAAATAATGCTAAAATGAACAGGAGAGTACAGATGTCTCTTCAACAGACTGATTTCATTATATATATATATAATACATACATATATATATATACACATATATACATACATATATATATGTATCCAGTAGTAAAATCGTTGGATCACATGGTAGTTTCATTTTTAATTTTTTTTAAATTTAATTATTTTATTTAAATGTGTTTCAAGTCATAGTACATAAACAGAGCTCAGTTTTTCCATTTCTCTGATTGCAAATCAGATAGAGTCACATTATTTGGGTCTTCATACATGCACCAGGGGCAGTAATGACCCTCTCAAACAACCATCATTACTATACCCATTTCCCTATCTTTCCTCCCACCTCCCCCCTGCTGCATCCAGAGCTCTGCATTTCTGCTATGTTTCCCGTTCCCATCCCCCCTATGTATCCCCATCCACTAATCAGAGAGAACATTCGGCATTTGGTTTTTTGGGATTGTCTTACTTCACTAAGTATAATGTTCTCCAATTCCATCCATTTGCCTGTAAATGCCATAATTTTATTTTCTTTTGTTGCTGAATAATATTCCATTGTGTATATGTACCACAGTTTCTTTATCCATTCATCTATTGAAGGGCATCTGGGTTGCTTCCATAGTTTTGCAATTGTGAATTGTGCTGCTATAAACATTGAGGTGACTGCTTTATTGTAATGTGCTTTTTTAAAAATCTTTGGGGTATAGGCCAAGGAGTGGGACAGCTGGATCGAATGGTGGTTCCATTCCAAGTTTTTTAAGAAATCTCCAAACTGCTTTCCAGATTGGTTGCACCAATTTGCAGTCCCACCAGCAATGTTTGAGTGTACCTTTTTCACCACATCCTCGCCAGCACTTATTGTTGCTGGTATTTTGGATAGCTGCCATTCTGACTAGTGTGAGATGATATCTGAGCGTAGTT
>PVHX01007653.1:0-22033 GCA_004024805.1 Geosciurus inauris
TAAAATTAAAAAAAAAAAAAAAGAAAAGAAACACTGGAAATAACTTCTATACTCTGTGTTTTGGTGCTCTTTATTGGGCTTCTTTCCATCCTCCATCACCACCACCCTCCTAGCCTCTTGAACACTATTCATTACATTATTGTACAAGATCAACTTATTAGTTTCCACGCATGAGGGAGGATATATGGTATTTGTCTTTCTGTTTCTGAATTTTTTATTTAATGTAACGTCCTTCAGTTCCATCCATGTTGCTGCAAGTGACAGGATGTTATTCCTTTTTATGGCTAAATAGCATTCCATTATGGAATGATACCACATTTTCTCTATCCATTCATCCACTGAAGGGATCTGAGTTGATTCTGCATTTTGGCTATTGTTAATAGTGTTGCAATGGGAGTGTAAGTATAATTTTGGTACAATTACTTCATCTCCTTTGGTATATACCCAGTAGTGGAATTGTTGGCAATTCTATTTTTAGTTTTTTTTTTTAGAAATCTCCATATTGTTTTTAATAATGAATATGCTAATTTACATTCTTACCAATACTGTATGAGTTCCCCTTTCTTTATATCCTGACTGTCATGTAATTTTTGTCTCTTTTATAATAGCCATTCCAACAGGAGTGAGATGATATCTCATTGTGGTTTTGATGCACATCTCCTAAATTAGTGAAACTGAGCTTTTTTCATGTGCTTGTTGGCCATTTTTATGTTTTATTTTGAGAAGTGGCTAGTTGCTTAGCCCATTTTTTAATTGGATGTGTGTGTGTATGTGTGTGTATGTTCAGCTCTTTGAGTTCCTTATATATTCTGGACATCAATCTCTTGTCAGGTTAATACTTTAACAAATATTTTATCTGGTTCCATAAATTGTCTCTTAGTTCTGTTGATTATTTCCTTTTCTGTGCAGAAGATTCTTAGTTTGATATAATCCATTTTTTCCATTTTTCCTTATGTTAGCTGTGCCTTTGGGATACCATCTAAAAAAATAATTGACTACATCAATGTCTTCAAGAGACTACCCTGTTATCTTGTAGTAATTTCATAGTTTAAGGCGTAATATTGAATATTCAATCCATTTTGAATTGATTATTTTATATAGTGGGAAGAAAAGATTTAGTTTCAATCTTCTGTAATGCATACTCAATTTTCCCAGCACCATTTGTTGAATAAACTGTCTTTTTTCCACTATTGATGCCTTTGTCAAAAATCAACTGTCTGCATGAGCATGGATTAATTTCTAGGCTCAATGTTTTGCTCCATTGGTCTATGTGTTTGTTTTTATGCCAAAACCATGCTGTTTAGGTTACTATGGTTTATTTAGTATTGGAGTATGTTTTGAAGTTAGATATTGTGATGCCTCCAGCATTGTTTCTGCCACCCTCAACCTCCAGAATATCTTTGGATATCCTCTTTTGTGGTTCCATATAAATTTTAGGCTTTTTTTCTATTTATGTAAGGTAAGTCATTGGTATTTTGATGGAAATTACATTGAATCTATAGCTCAATTTGGATGGTATGGACATTTTAACAATAATCCTTGTTTTAATCTATGAACATGGATTATCTTTCTATTTTTTATGATTGTTCTCTATAATTTCTTTCATCAGTGATTTGTAACTGGCATTATGGAAATGGTTATTTAAATCTGAGAAATAGGATTTTAAAAAATGAGTAAGGTTTGACAGGATATCAGTCATCATTATTTTTTTCAATTTGGTCATTTTGATGTTATCCCCTGACTCAATATGTTGAGGATATAACTCAGACCTTGATGTTGGGTATCTGTCTCTGATACCAACTGAGCAGCAATTTTCTTTACTTGCATTTGTGATTTGTAGTAGTGAACACATCTTTCCTATAAAAGTCTAGATAAATATTTTAAGTTTTGTAGGTCATGTGGTTTCTACCACAATCATTCAACTCTACTGTTATAGTGTAAAAGTAGCTCTAGACAGAATATATTCCAGTTCAACTTTATTTACAAAATTAGATGGTGGCCTGAATTGGGTTCTTAATCTGTGATTAGGCATATACTAAATTATGTGGAGTAATTAATACTCTAAAATTCCTGAGTTTTAGAAGTCCTTTTGCTGGACTGTTGGGGGAACGATTTCACAGAATAAGTTTTGCAAAAAAAATTATTATAAATGTATTTCAATTCATATGATGGGAGATATATTAAATTTAGCTTCTGGGAAGTAAAAGAAAAAAATCCACTATGTTTTTCTTAATTTAACAAATTGTCAGAAAGTCTAAGAATAACTCTTGCAGAGATCACAAAATAAATGTTACTGATTTGTCAATGCCAAAAGCTAGAATGATCAATTTAGATCACTACAGTCTGGAAGTCTACTAAATGGAATGAATTATCCAGTCCATTAATTTAGAAATTGGCTAATGTTGTGAGAATTTCTCTAGTTACTGATACTCTCACTTGTATCTTAGCCAATAAAAAGATAACTTGCCATTGGAATTAACCTCTTAGATCTTAAAAACAAAATGAAACAAAAGCCTAATGATTATTTCTACTACTGTGACATACCGTTTGCCATTCGAATTTATTGTTAAGAATCTATAATGCTGATAGTGATTGATGTCAGCAAGATTGCAGGATAGCAGTTTCCAGTGTTCCTTCCGTCACTGAAACATTAGTTTGAAAAATCATGCCTATGACTTGAAATGCAATTAAATAAAATAATAAAAAATTAAAAAAAAAAGAAAAAAAAGAAAAATCATATGCTCACAAAAGTACCTTTACCAGAGCTAAGGAATCCAAGTAAGAGATTACTGAACCTGAGTAGAGCACAGAATTTAGAAAAGACATAAAACAAAGTGGGAAGGACAGTTTAACATCACTTATGTCACCCTTCTCTCAAGCCCAGACAACAGAATGCAGAGAGAGACTCTCTGCATGGGTGAAGGAAAATAAAGTGACTAACCTTGCCTCAGACCCGAGCCCTAGGCCTACCTCAGTGAACCCTAGAGCTAATTCAGGCCAGTGACCCCTACCTCTAGGTTGGCCTCAATGGCTCCAGGCTCCAGGATCACCCCACCACCAAGCCAGCCTCCACCATTCTCACCACGGTGCTAGGTTGGCTCTTGTAAATCCTGGCTTCAGACTTTTATTTTGTTCCGGGTTTCAAGGCCAGCCCCTACAGACTGAGGAATCAGGTTTGTTCCTATGGACTAAGACTCTACGTCTGCCTTAGTCCTAGGCCGACTACACAGACTCAGGCTCAGAATATGCCTTAACATCAGATCAGTCCACATGGGCCCTTAAGCTAGTCTTGCATCCTCATACCCCACCTTCAGACTTACCCTCACAGACCAAGGCCACAAACCTATCCAGTTACTAGGTCACCCCAGGGAACCCCAGCTCTAGGCTCATCCTCATAGACCCAGGATCTAGACCTGTAACTCAGGACCTAAGATCAAGGCTTGCCTATGCAGGCACAGGGGCCAGGCCTATCCACATGGTCCTAAGCCATAGGCTGGTCCTTGGGGAACTCAGGTGCCAACCCTACCAGCCTTCTGACTCAGGCATAAGATTATTCAGTTGAAAATGCTACAGCAGCAAGCACTTTCCATAGACCCCACTAGCTAAACTGCTAGAGAATCTCTGAATAGGCTGATTGGTGAAGAGTTTTCCCCACCAAAAGCAATCCATACAGTCTTGAAAAGGTAAGTGCCTTATTTATTTTATTTTTTATTTTTTTGGTACTGGGGATTGAACTCAGGGGCACTCAACCACTAAGCAACATCCCCAGCCCTATTTTGTGTTTTATGTAGAGACAGGGTCTCACTGAGTTGCTTAGCGCCTTGCCATTGCTGAGGCTGGCTTTGAACTCGCGATTCTCCTGTCTCAGCCTCCCTAAGTGCTGGGATTACGGGCTTGTGCCATCGCACCTGGCTAAAAGGTAAGTGCCTTCTTTAAATGTACAGGCACCAACACAAAAACCACAGAATCAGGAAGAGTCAGGGCAACACGACATCACCAAAGGCACAAAATAAAGCACCAGAATAACCCTAAGAAATGAAGATCTATGATTATTCAGAATCATAATTTGAAACAAACTCAGTGAGCCACTACAAAATATGGAGGCACCTAAATAAAATAATAAAGGTGATACAAGAACCAAATAAGAAGTTCAAGGAGATAGAAAACATGAAAGGAAACAAACATAAATTCTGGAGCTGATGAAAACAATGACTGAACTGAAAGGTGATATATTATCTCACATTAATTGTTAAGATGGCTATTACAGCCAGATGTGGTGGCACATGCCTATAATCCCAGCAGCTTGGGAGGCTGTGGCAAGAGGATTGTGAGTTCAAAGCAAGCCTTAGCAAAAGTGAGGTGCTAAGCAACTCAGTGAAACCCTGTCTCTAAATAAAAAATACAAAATAGGCCTGGGAATGTGGCTCAGTGATCGAGTGCTACTGAGTTCAATCCCTGGTCTCCCCTTACCCCCAAAAGATGGCTATTATAAAAAAACAAAAAACAGATGGTACATGTGTGGGTATATGCTTGTAATCCCAGCTATTTGGGAGCCTGAGGGTTGCAAGTTGGAGACCTGCCTGAGTAATTTATTGAGACCTTGTCAAAAAAAAATGTGGGGAGGCTGGAGCAGCTAAGTGGTATAACATTTGTCTAGAATGTGAGAAGCCTAGATTCAATCCCTAGTACTGTGAAAACAAAAACAAATATGAAAGATACAAGTGTTGGTGGGGATATAGAGAAAATGGAATTCTTCTATGCTGTAGATATGAATGTAAATTTGTACAACCATTGGAGGTTTTTCAATGGAGGTTCTTCAAAAAGTAAAAATAGAACTACTATTTGATCTAGCAATTGTACTTCTGGGTATATATCCAAAGAAAATGAAATTAGTATTTTAGAGATATCTGCACCCCTCTGTTCCTTGTAGCACTATTTGCAATAGCCAAGATAGGAGACATGGCCATCCATTGGTGGATGAATGAATGAAGAAAAAATATTATTCAGCCTAAAACAGAATATCCTGCCATATATGACAACAACAGGAATAAACTTGGAGGATATTATCTAAGTGAAATAAGCCAAATGAAGAAAGACAAATGCTGCATGATCTCACATATATGGAATCTAAAAATGTCAAACTCAGAGGTAGAGAGTAGAATGGTGGTCTCCAGTAACTGGGGGGTGGGGAAATGGGAGATTCTGGTGAAAGGGTACAAAGTTTCAATTATGTTGAATGAATAAGTTTTGGAGCTCTAGTGAACTATAGCGTGGTGGCTATAGTTAATAATACAGTATTGGGTACTGAAATGAGAAAGATCAATGGAGTAGAGCAGGAGATGGAGTGGGAGGGAGGAGGGATGGAACAAGGGAAGAAGATTGGAATAAATCTGACCTAATTTTCCTTTGTACATATATGAATATACCACAGTGTATCTTGCCATCAAACTATTCATTACATCAAAATTAATCCTAATATTAAGTATAAATAAAAAGAACCAACAAAAAAAGAATAAAAATTAATTTACTGTGTATGCAATGCAATGTAGTAAAATGTTTTTAATCTAATAAATTTACATGTGATTAGAAAAAGAAATATGCAAATGTTCTTACTATACACATATAAATTGAGATGATGGTTATGTGAATTAGCTCAATAGTGGTAATTACCTCACAATGTACATGTACATCAAAACATCCTTTTGTATACCTTAAATATATATATTTTAATTTGCCAATTACACCTCAATAAAGCTAGGGGGAAGTGAATTTATAATGCTACTGGGTAAATAAATATTTGCCAACTAAGTTGTTTGAGGAAAACTAGGCAGCTTGCCAAATTCTAAAAAATTCGGAAAAGTTGACATATTATGCATGCTATTTTTATGACTATTTAATTTGGTTTTAAATCTCTGCTTAGGAAACAGAGACCATGAGAGAAAATTTGTTCTAAACATACTGTAGATGTGCTTTTGTACCTTAAATGATAATTAGACTGGCTGGGTCTGGGGAAGTGTTAGGATTATGAATGGACTGGTAATGTGTGATGAAAATAATAGGGCCAATATGCTTGATAGCTTGAATAAGATTCTTATGGCTTCAATGATGAATGGAAAACTATTAGAAAACACTTGTTAAAGATGATAAATAAGCATGCAAAACTTGATTTAATCATTCAGGGATTTTTTTTTTTTTTTTTTTTTTTAGAAAGGACAAATGTGGTGGCCAGCTTACAAGATAGCTTCAGTGTTCCTTGCCTTCTGGTATTCAAACTCTTTGTAATATCCTCCCACAGAGAATGAATACTGACTTTTATGACCAACAGAACACAGAAGAAATGATGTTATGTAACTTTTGAAGCTAGATTCTAAAAGGCATTTTTAGCACATGATTTTTTTTTCTATCTCTTGGATTGCTCATTCTGTGAGAAACCAGCTGCCATTCCATAAGGGTACTCAAGTAGCACTTCACAGAAGCCCACATGTACAGGAAGTGTGGTCCTTCTACCAAAAGTCAGCACCAACTTGCCAGCCATGTGAGTAAGCTACTTTAGAGGGGGGTTCTCCAGCTTCAAAGAAGCCTTCATATGACTAAAATCCTAGCTAAAATCTGACTGCAGCTTCCTGAGAGTCAAATCAGAAATGCCCCAGCTAGTCCACATAGATTCCTGACCCACAAAATTTGTGAAGGCAATAAGTGATTATTGCTACTTTAAGCCAATAAGTTTTGATGTGATTTGTTATATACCACTAGATGATTAATCCCTGAGGAGGGGGGAGTATTGTATTGTAGCTACATCATCCTGATTCCTGAAAAATTTCTAATAATAGAGAAGAGAGCAGCTCTTCAGATCAGGAATGGAGGATGAAGAGTCAGCTCTCAGTCTTCTCCTTGGGGCTGGCTGTAGTATGCATTTAAGGACACAGGATAAAGGAAAACACAGACGAATGGATATTTTATAATAAGCATTCATGGTCAACACCAGGGAATGAGCATTCATTGGAGGCATGCATGTAGATTTGGTCATCATACTAGAGCTACTTATTGAGTATGTTCTAGGTGTAGTTGGAATAAAAGTAATAGCAATCATGCCATAACCCTGAATGATCATGGAAAGAAGTTGTCACAATACTGGAAAATATAAAATGATCAATATTATTGCAGACCATACAAGTATAAAACCAGAGCACACGGAAATCACAGTAGCTTAGAAGAATTGTATGAGATTTTAGAAGAGATTAGTTCTTGAACAGTATTTGAAGATAAAAATGATCAGAAGGAGGTGTAACAGGTTAACTAGAGTTCAGTTATCTAGTGTTTTACATGAAGAAAAATTTATCTCCAGTCTGTAAAGAATAAAGGAAAATGAAATAAAATAGAAGTGGAGTGTTAACATAAGGGAGAAGTACATAGGTGTTTGAAAATGTTTGTCTTCAGGTTGGGCACTGTTCAGTGTACCACTAACTATCACTTCCCTTCCTAGAGGAGCTGACCACCCTTGAGTTGAGTCTTAAATAAGGAATAGTTATTTTATTATACATTTTTGTTGCTTGAATAATTTCAGATATTGGTTTCCTGTTATGATAAAAGCTCAGCTTCCATTATACAACCCTTTTCTACACACACACACACACAATCAGACATCCAGACTTTTTTTCTATTGTATCATTATAGTTATATATTCTCAAGTTTTAGTGAAATTTAATGGCTAATTATGTTATTAAAGTAAAAAAATGTTCTCTGCTAAGAAGGTAGGTTACTATGACTGTAATTCCTTTTCCTGGGAACAATTTTAGTGTTTTCCTTTACTTACTAATTGTCTTACTCTTTTCCCTTGTTGAATTTTCTAGTCTCCTATTGCTAGTTCTTTTTGCTTGACTTTGCTGCTTCTTCTGACTTGGATCTCTTGCATCTGGACCCCATGTATTTCTCTTTCTTTGGGGGAAAATATATTCTTGTCATCCTAAAAAGGTACATGTGAGGTAAAATATATGATAACTTTTAGTTTGAGAATGTCCGTATTCTATCCTCACATGACATTGACTTCTTGGCTTGGCATGGAACATAACACAAGGTTGAAAATAATTTTCCCTCATAATTTAGATGTCATTTTCTAGTTATAATTTAGATTCTAGAACTGCTGTTGAGAGTTAGGTCCAATGCATTCAGCAAATAATTATTGAAGGCTTACTATTTTCAAGGTACCATTTAGGTACCATTCTGGGGCTCTTCATTTCTTTTGTAGATCCAATTTTCTATCTGACATCATTTTCTTTCTACTAGAAAGCCTTTCATGTTTCTTGTAGTTCTGAACTACTGGTGTATTTGTGGGAAAAAGTTTTATTTATGTATTCACTTAACATATATATTATCCATTCATAGAATATAAATTTATTTTTCTGTTGATGCTTTAAATATGTTACTTCACATTCTTTTGGTTGTCATTGTTTCTGACAAAATTTTAACTATCATTCTTATTGATATTTCTCCCTGTATAATGTTCCTTTTTTAAACTGGGGGAAGGTACTTTTAGAATTACTGGTTTTACGAAATCACTGGCTCTAAGAAATTTGTTTATGATGTGGCTTGGTTCAATTTTCTTCTTATACTTTGTGCTTGGGTTTTATTGAGCTTGAATTCAGGTTCAAGGGCTTAACTCTTTCACAAATTTGGGAAAATTGTAGTTATTATTTTTCCAACTTTTTCTACCCATTTCCTTCTGATTTCATGTTATTCATATCTCACTGACATTCAGTTAATTTCTTTCCTTGGTTTTATTTCTATTTATGTTTCATTTTGGCAGGTTTCTATTACACTGTCTTCATAATCACTCATCTTTTTTTCTGCAGTGGTTTATCTGCTGCTAACCTCATCTAGTATATTTTTCTTCTCATATATTTTTTTTAATTTCTAGAAGTTGAATCTGAGTTTTTGTTTTTTGTTTTTTGTTTTTTTTTTTGGCATGGGTATTGAACTCAGGGATGCTTAACCACTGGACCACATCCCCAACCCTTTTTATATTTTATTAGAGACAGGGTCTTGCTGAGTTGCTTAGGGCCCCACTAAGTTGCTGAGGCTGGCTTTGAACTTGCAGTCTTCCTGCCTTATTCTCCTGAGCTGCTGGGATTACAGGCTTGCGCCACCATGCCTGGCTGATTTGAATTTTTAAAGTATATTCCATATCTCCTCTTAGAGCACTTTAACATTCTGAGTATATTTATAATAACTGCTCCAGCATCCTTGTCTACCGATTCTATCACCTATATAATTTGGGGGTATGCTATATAATTTGTCTCCTCATTGTGCATTGTATTTCCTGCTTCTTTGTATGTCTGTTAATTTTTGATTAACAGACTAAACGTAAATTTTACCTTGTTGAGTTTTTATTCTATTTCTTTAAATAATTTTGTTCTGAGGTGAAGTTCAATTACACAGAAACAATTTGTTTCTTTTGAGATGTGCTTGTAAGCATTGTTAGGTCCAGAACAGCCCTTCATCTTAGGCTAATGTGATCTTACTATAGCACAATATCCTTCTGAAGACTCTACTTGATGCTGCGTGTGTTAGGAAGTCTTTTTAGGCTGGCTGATGAGGGCATGAGCAGTTCCTGGTCCTTTATGAGCTGTGGGGATGTCTGACCCTTTTGTAACTGTGGTCCACTTCATCTTTTGAATATAGCCCTCACTGCTTGATTTAAAAGTGACATGTTTTTTCTTTTCCCTCTCCCTCCCTAACCTGGGGGCAAGGAACAAGATTAATTTTTCCCATCCTAGGCCCAGTTATCTGTCCTTGAACACACACCATAGGAAAGAAGTGTCACTGGAAGATCTAGGAAGTGACTATTTCCCAAACTAACAAGTGAATATCAACACACCTGGGACCTCCCCCCACCACACACACTTGGAATGTAACATCTGAAGAGCTTCTTTAAAAGCCCTCTGTTCTCCCTGATGGGAAAAGCCACAGCCTCTGGGTGGCTTTTTGCTTCTGTGCTTCTCTTTTGCTGGCAAGGCAATACACCTTCTTCCTGTTTCACAAAAAATAAAAGAAATATGATTTGCACATTTCTTTGAGGTACAAATCGTATTTCTTATATTCTATATATATTCTTATATTTCTTTTTGCTTCTGTGCTTCTCTTTTGCTGGCAAAACAATATACCTCCTTCCTTTTTCTCAAAATCCTGTTCTTGTTATTAAATTGTCATGTATTGGCATTGGGACAAGGACCAAGCTTTTGGTAACACTTTTACTGGTTATTTCCTCAGCCTTGGTAGTCCTCTCCAGACATGTACTGCTCAGAACTCACACGAGAACTTAGGGGAAACTGTGTGTCTCCATAGCTCTTTCCCTATGGTTCTTTTCTCTCCAGGTATCTACCTTAACAATTCTGGCCACCCTGGCCATTCTGAACTCTGAACTCTGCTTCCTCAACTCAGGGAAAGCACCAGGCTCTGTTAGAGTTTCCCTTCCCTGTTCTGCAGCCAGGCAGTGCTGGAGGACTTTCTTAGACTTCACCTTATTTTTCTCTCAATGCTGCTTGTTATTCAGTGTCTTAAAACTTTTGTTTCACATATTTTATCCAGTCTTTCAGTTGTATCAAATGGATGAAAGTGAATCTAGTTCCTATTTCTCCTTAATGGGTGAAAGTGGTAGTTCTGGGGCTGAGATTTTGATGGGATAAGGGAAGAGATTTTCCTGTGATATTATTTTATACACAAGACATGAAGGAATAGTCTACTATAAAGTAATTTTCCTTAAAAGTAAAATAAATTTTCATCTTTCTTCCAAATACATTGATTCTTGACTTTCATCTCTCATGCAAAGTACTAGGATGATTATAATTGGTAATTATGTGCATTATTAAATAGGTCTAATTTTCTGGTTTAGCACATCATTATAATAGTTGTTAGTTAATGAAGATAATGTGCTATGATTTTGTGTTTCATTAAAAATTCTTTTATCTTAAGAATTCTATAAGATAAAAATGTTTGAAGTAATTGTTATTATTTCTATTAGAAACATTTCCTTGAGGTGCAAATCATATTTCTTATATTCTAAACCACTAAAACTATTGATTTGTGATTTAGTTGACAGTATATAGTTATATTTTCTAGACAAGATGCCCAAATCAATTGTGTGAAACCATGTGTAATCCCAAAGTTCTCCAGGAAATAATAGCTTTAAGGTACAAGTAAAATCACACTTATTTTTATACCCCAATTCTAATCTACCCTTTATGTTCAAGTGGTGTCTGTTTCAAAGTACTTTTCAGCCATTTTTGGGAATCTCCAAAGGCATATCCTATATATGTCTGTATACCAATCTTCTGGCAATGAATCATCTGAAGTTCAACATACAGCATCCACCATTTCTGACGTCCACTGTGTATAAAGTCTTCCATAAAGTCACTCTGCTGACATAGCTGATGGCACCCATTAGCAAAAATATCACAGTCTTGCCAAGGACATCATCTCATGATTCTTAGAATGACCGTGTAGTGTTGGTTGGTGAAGAGTTAGGGAGAACGTACTTGAAGTCTTTCCTAAAATAGGACTATTCCTGGAATCCATTCCTCTGTTAGAATTTCATCAAGCATTTTATAAAAATATTTCATCAACTTTCTAGTCTTTACTTCTATTATCAATGTGGCTCATACTGGTCTAAGGATGCTTGATGGAAAGAGAAATTTTTTTAATTAATACTTTTCCTTTCTCCTCAGGGAATATTGGCCTAACCAAAGTACTACTTCCTTCTACAGTTGGAAAATAAACTCCTGTATGTGTATTAAAATATATGAATTATAAACCAAAAGAGGATGGGTGCTGTTTTCACCAAGTCATATTGCTTAGGTATTTTTAGAAAGTAGCACAGACACTTTGAACAAAAACATTGTTTCCAGTCTCTAATAAATTAAGCATGGATAGTTAAGCTCAATTTTCAAAAGATCAATGTATATAAAAATGATTCATTTTCTGTATCTAGATTGTGTAGTTTGCTCATTTTCCTGAACAAATAGTGATTTCTTGTTTTAAGTGCCTTATATATATCAACCTTTCTCATCCTTACAACAGCCTTATACATTAGGCACATCCTTATTTCCATCTCACAACTTACCCAATTTCCCATAACTAGGAAGCAGCAAAGCTAAATTAGAACTGTGTTAGTCTTGCCATGATATTTGGCCACTCTGAAGAGGGATTTAACTCTGTCAAGATTTAAATTGTTTATGATTTTATCTTCACTTTGAAAACTTGTGATATATATATATATATATATCTCCACATATACATATATACATAACTCCACAGTTCTGGCAATATATCTATAATGTTACATATTGGGATATTGATCTATTATAATTAAAAATTGTATAAGTGATTTTTGTGTGTGTGGGGGGGTTTAGAGTATTAGCATCTTTTCTCTTCACAGTGACATAAAGACATCTGTTTAAGTTCATTTCAATGTGCTTCACTGTGGAATGAAATAACGAATCATGCAAATGCTTTCTTGAGTATGCTCCTAGTCCTGTACCAATAGATTATCTTAAAACAATTAATCCTTAAAATTCATTCTAATTCTATACATTAAAACTAAATGGGTAGAGCAGAAAGAGTTGTGTAAGCATTTTGTGCTTTTTGTGATCTGGGTAGCAATGGCTCCTTGGTGTCAGCCAGCTATGATGATTTTGTGCACTATTCTGTGAACTTACCTGGGAAGTATATTCTTAGCAAGAGAATATTGCCTGCAACTGACATATCCTCCACATATGTACCTCTCTATAACTGTCATTGAAAGGACTCAACTCAGGTTCTTCTACCATCCTGGTGTGTAGTTAGTGTCCAGATATGGAAGGACTGGGAGAGAGTGCTGCTAAAGAAAGGAGGACTCTTCAGAGTTGAGTGCAGTGCTGTAGTGTGTAGCTTGGGGCTCATGAGTGTCTGGGGTGGTGGGATGATGAAGAATGACAGAGGCAGGTATGGATGATGCTTGTTTCCATATTTCCCCTTGCTTAGTTAAGCTCTGCTTACAGCGGAATTCCACGAAATCTGTGCTATAAGCCCCGTAAAACTCCCTTTAACTATGTCCACATATTTTAATCCCAAAGGATGTTTCCCTTGCTCCTAAATCTTGCTGGTTATTTACCTTTTTTTCCCCCCTCTTTTGTCAGTATTGGGGATTGAGGGCAAGAGGACTAATTTTCTTTTGCTATCTTTATTAATTCTTTGTTAATTTAGATTTTAATTTTTTTCAGCTTCCCAGTAGGAGTCCAGTGAGTTTCCATCTCAAAATGTCATTGATATTAAAATTTCTTTTCAAGTCAGTTCATTAAATAGCCACCAAGTGCTGATGATTAAGTTATTTTACACTTTTTAAAATTTGACTATTGTATAAACAAACTATACTGAAGCAGCTGAGAAATGCCTTCTATAGAGTTCTTTGCAGTGGAGCAATTACCAACCACAGAATTATCTTTGTCAGAAGATAGTTTGAGGAAGTGACATTCTCTTGCCTGTGCTGTGTGTGGAAGAGGGCCATCCACACAATGTGTGACCAATTAATGCCACCTCTGTGGGGGAGCTTTTAGAGGCTTAGTTTTGCTGCCTGGTAAGGCTTTTCACTGTGTGATTCTTTATACAGGCTCAATTCCAAATTGTTCTATAATTTATTGAGCATATTTAGTTGCACTACTGAATACTTGCATTTTAATATGTAGAATGTATGTATTCCGTGTCAATGTTTCTCGGTGATGTGTTTAGGGTCAACCTACTTAGGGTAAGGTACTGTATGTTCATAATCTTTTATGATTATAAGAAAATTAATTCAGTGATTTTTAAAATGATATTCTGGATGAATACTTGTCTTTCTTTAACTAACTCATGGTGACTTTTACCCTTGAATATTGCACACAATAAATGTATGACCAATATCAAATATAACATATCCGTATGTGTATGTATAACAAGTAGGTGTTTACCATGTGTGGCAGGCATGGAGATGAGCCACAGAGATCACCCCCACCTTAAAGAAAAGAGGGTAGCTGATTGGCTGACAGCCTCTGTGGTGGTCTGCTTCAGGTCTGCCTCAGTTTTTGGGTCAAGGTTATACAGTGTGAGGTGAGCCCAGTCAGTGACTGAGCAAGCCTGTGAAACAAGGGCCTAGCCATTTCCACCCAGATATGATTCCTTTAATAAACAGTCTGCTCCTGCCCTTGCTGTGGACTAGACGGTATCAGAGCTGCATTGCTGTCTCATGGCTCCCCCACCCAGTCCTGCTTCCTCTTTGCTTTCTAAGGTCTCACTGCCCTATAAACCTTTTATCTGCCTAATTCAGTTTCTCATCATCTCAGTGTCTACTTCCTAAAGTCAGGACCCAACTTAAGTTTACCTTTAGAATTTGTTTTTTGTTCTGTTCTCCAATTTCTCACTAGATACGTAGGAATTAAATAGAAAAGGTGGTGTAATTCAATTTTCTTAGGAGGACTGCTATTATTGTGTGTCGTCCAGGGACTTCTGGTTTGTGAAGGAGTGAAACTGGCTTCTATAAATACATCTATTCTTTCTTGGGCTAAACTCAGTGCTACAAAATGAGGGTTGGAATTTGCAGGCCATTAAACTCAAATTTAAGCACTGCTTTGTCCTTTTCATTAAAATAAAAAAAAAATCAAGCCTATGTTTCTAGCTTGATAAAACAGCCTGCTGCTAATTGGTCATTTTCTTAAAAAAGTGACTTGTAATCATATAAGCTGCAGCTGTTAAAAAATGTTGCTTTAGTAACCATTATACATACCTGCTCTAATGAACTCTCCTATTCTATGTGCTGGGAGATTCATTTGGGTCATTTAAAGTCGATTCTATGAACCTTCAAACATGCAAAATGTTGTTAGTACCTTATCCTATGGCTTCTAAACTTTAAAGTAGGGCTGAAATGGGTTTTAATAGTTTAATTGGCTCAAATATGAAATTCATAATTACCAAGTACATGCAGAATAGAGGGAAAATATAAAATACTGCTTTGTAGAATACGATAAAGCTATTTATGGCTTCAGTTGGTTAAGTTAAGAAATGAAAGAGTATATAACAGCGAGAGACACAGGAAAAACTCTTCTTCCTAGAGTATTTTTATTCTCTCACTTTCTGAAACCATTATGTAATTTCCCACATAACAAAATTTAAAAAGGCTAAATCTAAGTGAACATATCTAGATTTATATCATAACCCTGCTTCCCACCTATTATGCAAAGATGACATTCTTTTGTCTTAGATTTAGTTTTCTGGTGTATAAAAGTAGTATTAAGCCGGGCGTGGTGGCGCATGCCTGTAATCCCAGCATTTAGGGAGGCTGAGACAGGAGAATCGCGAATTCAAAGCCAGCCTCAGCAATGGCGAGGCACTAAGCAACTCAGTGAGACCCTGTCTCTACATTAAAAAAAAAAAAAAAAACAAAATGGGGCTGGGGATGTGGCTCAGCGGCCGAGTACCCCTGAGTTCAATCCCCAGTACCAAAAAAAAAAAAAAAAAAAGTAGTGTTAATAGAAACTCTGACTTCAGGAGTTTGCTATGATCATCCAATGAGAAGATGTGCCTGAAAACACGTTGTAAGCTCAACATGGTTTCTACTGGGTTAAAATGTTATTTTTCTATATTGAGAAAACTGATTTATTTTGAGAAAACTCATTAGGTTATGCTGCAAAGTAAAGGAGGGAAACCTATTGGTATCAATGAAACATCATTATTGTGAGCAGAAACAGAGCTTGAAAGGGTGCGGCATGACTCAAATCCATGTTTGTGTACATTTGAGCTTTGTCTGTGGAAGTGTGCAGTCACTAGTCTTGTTTTTGCAGCATATTCATTTTGTAAGTGATCATACATCCCTGAATTTGAAATAAAAATGAATATATATACATAGATATATGTATATGTACATACACATAGATGTTATATACACAGATGTATATACACAGATGTTTATATATAGATGTATTATAAATATATGTGCATATACATATGTATATATATTTATATATACATAGATATTTGCATTTATTTAGGAACTTTTTGGTTTTTCTATAATACACTCTTACTCATGTATTCATATATATACTCTTTTAATAATTTATAATTATACTCTTCCTTCTCATTTTCTCCTTCTCCACCTTTTTCATTAAAAAAAATTGTAGTTTTTTTTTTTGGTGCTGGATATTCATCCCAGCACATGCTAAGCATATGGTCAATCACTGAGCTATACTCTATCCTCATTTTTTCTTTCTCATTCTTTTTCCTTTGGTTGAGAAATACTGCTTGAGTTGAGTCATGCATGGCCAAATCTGTCACGTTACACAGTGAGAAGAGTTGTAAGGCATTACTGGACACTGCTTGATTCTCTTCCTTCAGGGCTGCCTTTTCCCACAATGATCCCTCTTCTGCAACCTGGAGATCATTCGTCTTAACTGTGTCATTCTTTTGCAAAGAAAGTCTAATTTTACTAAGAAACAATGACAGGGTATTTGCTGAGATGTGTCTTTGCCAATAGGAGCATAGTGTATAACACACAGAGTCTCCAATGGAAAAATTATCGCAAGAGCCAAATAGGTGTAAGTCACTACATGAAAACAACATATTTCTGTTGGGTCAACCAATGTATTTTCAGTACCTTCTACATACCCAGAAGTTTTAAACTCCTAATAGTCTATTGTAGTTATTTGAAAAAAGGAAACAAAGATAAATAGGAGACAGTCATTATCTCTTCAATAATACATTTACTTTTCTCTGTTTTAAAATAAAAATTAATATACTTTATTCAAATTTCAAACATTAAACCAGGTTGGTATAAAATGGAAAATAAAGAGCTCTTCCTTCCAAAATTCCCATTAATGTTCCTCAGAGGTAACCACCTTAACTGTTGTAAATCTTTTCAGAATATGTATACACATATATTGTCAGAATATATACATATATTTCAGAATATGTATATACATATATACATATATATACATATATGTATATATGTATATACATATACTGTCTTAGTTTCTGCAGGATGCTAAAACAAAACACCATAGACTGGGTGCCTTAAACAATAGACATTTATTTCTCACAGGTCTAGAGGCTGGAAGTCCAGCATCAAGGTGCTGACAGATTTGGTTCTTGGCGAATGCCCTCTTCCTGCAGGCGGCTATCTTTTTTTACTGTGTCCTTGGAGAGAGAGGTCACTGATATCTCTATTTCTCTTCTTATAAAGCCACTAATTCTATCTGGAGGGCCCCACCCCATGACCTCATCTAACACTAATTACCTCTTCAGTGCTCCAAATGTAAATATGATCACAGTGGGGATTAGGGTTTCAATATATGAATTTTAGGGAGACATAATTCAATACATGATTCAGTCCAGACACACAAACATGTGTGTATATTCATCTATCTTTCTATCTCTCTCTCTATCTGAATATATATTCAAATAGAGAGATAGATATAGTTATAGATATAACAATTTGAGTTATATGGCAACAACTGTCAAGCAATGTGATTTTTTGTTAGCCTATCTTAATTGTTTTTGCTTATGACTAGGAAATTGGCTGCAAAATTCATTATTTGCTAGAACAAGTAAACTGAAGATACTCATATATGACCATAAGAATTCTGTTGCATGCTAGCTATGTGACACTGAGTAATTTCAGAGCTTACCAGTGCTCCATTTTTCTCATTTAAAAAGTGGATCCAAATAATACACATATCTCTTTTCTAAATTATTGTAAGGCTAAGCTGCATAATGTGTATTAAGCCCTACGACTATTCCCCAGCCTCCAGTATGTATTCCATAGGGATACATTTATTTATTAGTTACTTATATTAACAAATGTGTATTTAAAATGTTAAATATATGATTAAATCAATATCAGATAACTGGAGGTCCACAAATTAAACTATCAGTCAAGGATATTACAATAATTCTTGCCAAGATATTCAATATACTGTTTTTCTTTTTTTGATACCATTATACTAAACGATAGCACTGTACACAAGCATGGATGACTCAACTTTCCCCATTAATCAGAATCTTCTACTGACTCAGTTGATTGCTGACAGCTATTTTCTTTTCTCTTTTTTTTGGTACTGGGGATTGAACTCAGGGGCACTCGACCACTGAGCCACATCCTCAGCCCTATTTTGTGTTTTATGTAGAGACGGGGTCTCACTGAGTTGCTTATCACCTCGCCATTGCTGAGGCTGGCTTTGAATTCGCGATCCTCCTGTCTCAGCCTCCCTAAGTGCTGGGATTACAGGCTTGAGCCACCGCGCCTGGCTCTGACAGCTATTTTCTGAATGTTTACAGAAGGCAGTCAGTGAATGACCTACAGAAAATATTATTCATGAGAAGATGCTATGTGATTCAGTAGACCATAAAGAGTTTGCTGTACTTAGCAGAAAACACAACATACCCAGGAATGTGTCCTTGCTGATGATAAAGAAGGAAGTCTTCATGCCTAAAATGCTGCCATTCCAGGGAGATGGGTATCTTACTTCAAAATTTTCCTGAACAAGCCATGAAGGACAGCATTAGTTGATGCTCAGGGTATGGCTGACTTTGCTACACAGAGCAGCAAGAATGACCTTATTCCATATCCATTAGTGAAATTTATGATCTGATTATAAAAGATAAAAGGCAAAAAATGAATTAAATGCTATTGGAATCTACAAAGAAAAAGAATACACAAGGAAAATACTCATGTCTGCACATCTCCTCACATGTATGTACATGTATACATTTTGATTGTTGCTTTGCCAAAAAAAGAAGTGCAAAAGAATTTTTGGTTTATGACTCTTTCTGATCCAGAAGTGACTGAAAATAATAAGAAAAAATATGTTTTAAAATAAATCCCACTATCTCCCATTTTTGATACTTCTAACACTGGAAGATTCCCATAATGTGTTTTTTTCATTGAGAAGAAAGTCTGAGCAGGTTGGATTTATGCATAATCATTTCATGGGTGAGCAAAATTTTATGTACCTCTACTGCCATCCAAGAGAGACTGGGATTTCTTCCAGGAACTATCCCAGGCTTCATTAATTTTAAGGCCACCTTCAACTACACAGATCATGGTTACTTAAGATGGATTCTTATACCATAAGGACAAATAAAATTTCTATTGGCTAGTCAGGCATTTGATTCTATTCCAAAAATAGTAGAGAATGTTTTCTGAAATTCTAGGGACTAGTGCTAAATTGAACACATTCAGCGATGGAATGGTCTACCTTAGAAATAGTTTATGTAAAAAATATTTGAGTGTATTGTTCATCATTTTTTCCCTGCTGGAGTTAAAATAACAAAATAAGACTTCTACAGTACTTTTTGAAGCCTAGAGAAAAATCTCAAGTAGAAATTGGGGTTAGAACCAGCTATTTCATAGTATATCCACTGAACTTGGAAAATGATAGGGAAAATCTATTTTGTGTGAAGAGTTTAGGTTCATAAGATGTTAAGTTTTAGTGGAGCCTGGAAATTATCTGCTTCCCACTCACCCCACCCAATCCCACCCCACTAAAAGGTCATATCCTGTATCTCCTGAGATGTTTTTGTCATATGACCATTCCTTTAAGCTCTATGTCCCAGGCAGTCCCACTCTTGGACAACTGTACTTTCTGGAATCTAATATAGAGATGAAAATTCCTTCTCCAAATGATCACTAATTGTTTCTTGATCTAACTCTCAATAGAAGAGAAGATTTGTCCCTCTGTTGACTGATGGCTTTCATTTATTTTAGGGAAGCTATTATGCTTTCCCTAATCATTTCTTGCTCAAGCTAAGCAGAATTATAGTCTTTGGAGCCCACTTGAGATAAAATTTCTCTTTCCCCCTTCTATTTGTGTGATTTAATAACCTTTCAAATTCTTAGTTTCCTTGTCTGTAAAATGTAACTATAAAGCAACTAACTTCATACATATCTAAGGATTAACTAACAACGCAGACTCTTAACATATGTTAGCTACTATTCTTATTTTCTTCAATTCTTCCTTGTGTAGCTTAAATCCTTAGGCACTAGAATAGATCCAGATAAGTTTGATTTGAATTCATTTTGATATTTTTTTTGAAAAATGCTTAATTTTGGTGAGAGGAGGATGTACTTACATGTGTGTTTGTATGTGTGTGTGTGTGTGGTGCGGTTATTTTTCTGGTGTCTGAGCCTTGCATTTTGTCTTCACTGAAGTCTTGCATTTGTCCCATGTATTGTGGTACTTCCTTTGTTTCTCCTAGAGTCAATGTAAATGTGAAATTCAAGGGAAACAGTATGGAGGTTCCTCAAAAAATTAAAAATGGAACTACCTTATGGTCTAGCAATCCCACTTCTGGGTATATATCTAAAGGAATTGAAATAAATATGTCAAAGGGATAACTGCTCCCATGTTCATTGATGCATTATTGAAAACAACCAAGATCTGGAACCAAACTAAGTGTCCACCAGTGGTTGACTAGAGAAGGAAAATGCAGTATATATACATAATGGGATACTATTCAGGCATAAAAAGAATAAGTCCTGTCATTTGCAGCAACATGGATGGAACTGGAGGACTTCATGTTAAGTGAAATAAGCTAGGCACAGAAAGCTAAATTCCACCATGATCTCACTCGTGTGTGGAATCTAAAGAAGCTGATCTCACAAAGTTATAGAGTCTAAAAGTAGTTATCAGATGATGGGGAAGGCGAAGAGAAGAGAGTGATAAGAAGAGACTGGGCAATGGGTGTACAATTACAGTTAGAAGAAATAAGTTCTGGTGTTCTACTCCACAGTAGGGGGACTATGGTTAACAATATTGTACTGAATATTTTAAATATTACTATTTTAAAAAACTGAATCCTCTTTTTTTAAAATATTTTTTTTAGTTGTAGATGGATCTTTATTTTATTTGTTTGTTATTTATATGTGGTACTGAGGATCGAACCCAGGGCCTCACGCATGCTAGGCAAGCACTCTACCACTGAGCTACAGCCCCAGCCCCAAACTGAATCCTCTTTACCACAAAGGAAGGATAAATATATGAGGTGATGAAACATGCCAAATATCCTGATGTGACTACTCCACAATGTGTACTTGTATTGAAACCTCACACTGTATACCAAAAATACATACAGTTTTCATGTGTCAATTTAAAACTAACTAAACATGAAATTCAGCCTCCAATTACATATACTCACACACACACATACACACCTTAATCATGTCTCTGAACATGTCACATCTTTAATAAAGGTTTGAGAAATTAAAAGGGCTTTGCTACACAAGCACATGAGAACTTAAAACTGAATATCTAATCTTTTATTCTAAAATATTTTCTCCCATTCATCTCTGTCTCTTTTTGCTACCTCTCCTTTTTACTCTCCTTGTTCTCAGGAACAAAACTACTGAAACTCCTCTAAGGGATTGTGCCTCATTGAAATGATCAGATTAATGAAATTCAATTGATTAGATTCTACAAATACCAGCAAACAAGTATTATAAAGGTGATTGGGCCCTTATTAATAAGTTCCTTTTCATAAGATAGATCTTACCCCTGTTGTAAAAAGGTTCAATAACAAAATAATGCAATCCTGCATCGCCAATTTGAGAAGGCAATGTAGATATTTATCGAAGATCTTTGAACAAGGGCGGTTTTTATTACTTTGGAATCACTTGCAGATGTTATTCAATATCTTTGCTGTTGCCATAATATCAAAACTAAGATGGAGCACTTGTTACAGCCATCTGTTTAATGTTTTGTTGAGAAACTTCATCCTTCTAGGCTTTTTCAGTATTATTTTTGCGAGTTCAAATCTCTGCAGAGGGAGTGTTTATAGTCATTGTTGTCCTAAGTGACTCAGTACTTACTGTGAGTTTAAGTCTGTCTTCACTATGGCATTAGATGAGAGGATAAGCTCTGCGAGGGCAGGCATCCCGCCTGTTGTTTCCTGCTGTTTTCTCGTCACTCTGCACAATGTATGGCACATAGCAGAGCATCAGTCAATGTTGGTTGAATGAATGAATGAATGAATGAATGAG
>PVHX01007653.1:22133-89609 GCA_004024805.1 Geosciurus inauris
CCCCCCCCCCCCCCCCCCCCGAAGAAGATTTGTTTGGAGTTTAAGAGGTTGAGCTCTGGACACTGACTATCTGAGCTCAAATCTCAACAAGTTTACCTCCCAAGTCATTTATCTTGGGCAACCTGTGTTACTCTCATTGCTTCAGTTCCTTGCTTGAAAAATAGAAGTTATAATGTGTCCACCGCCTAGTGTTATTTCTAAAGCTCTTAATGGTGCCCTCTCTTCTTCTTCCTCCTTCCCTTCCCTTCCCTTTCCTCTTTCTTCCTGCCTGCCTGCCTTTCTCTCTTTCTCCTTTCCCCTTCCCTACCTTCCCCTTTTCTCCCTCTCTTTCTTTCTTGTCACTTTAAATGTTGCTTTCTTCCATAATAATATCCTAATCTATATTAGGTTAAAATTTATAAAGTTTATTCAACATTTTTTTTTCTGGTCTGCAAATGGGAATTTATAGCTTTCAGAAAGAAAACACAACCCAGTTTAATGAGTGGGCAAGCATTAATTTAAATCATGTTTACATGTTGTTTAAACTAGGATTTAATTTATTTGTTTTCCAAATAGAACTATTTTTTCTCCTTATGTTGAGTAAAATTATGGCAGCTATCACATTGGTATCTCTATTACTTTATTAGAAGACATGTATCTTTTTCACATGTCAATATCTCTGAAACTGAGAGGAATTTTACAGTCTCTAGAGCCTTGTAACTGGTCAGCTATGCACTATAGAATAGTTGTTGTGGTGTGTGTGAATTTAGTCACAGCTGTACGTATTGCTGTTCTTTGAATGGAGTTATGTGCATTGCTGATGCTGCATGTTTTGAGTTGAATTGTAATTTAAAATGTCCAAAATATATTAATCTATGATTTGGCATTAAAATTAAAAGCAAAGAAGAAAAGCAAAGAAACAGAGCAGCAAGGCCCAATTTTGGTATTGATGAAACAAATATTGCAGTAGTAGTCACCATTCCATTATTTTCTCTGAAAGCAAATTCAGGTGCTTTGTGGAAACTAATGAGGTATAAAAACTTCACTTCTAGCCGAGTGCTGTGGTCACGCCAGTAATTCCAGCACTTTGGGAGGCTGAGACAGGAGAATCGCGAGTTCAAAGCCAGCCTTAGCAACGTTGAGGCGCTAAGAGACTTAGTGAGACCCTGTTTCTGAATAAAACACAAAATAGGGCTGAGTATGTGGCTCATTGGTTGAGTACCCCTGAGTTCAATCCTTGGTAACAAACAAACAAACAAACAAACAAATTCCACTCCAAAATACAGCAATTTGACAAACTCAGTATTTTAAATGAAGAGTCGAGAAGATGTCTCTGGCCTTATCTTGCTCCCTCTCCCCTGAAGTGGGCCATGGCAACTAGGAGTCCCCTTGCCCCTTCTTCCCTGAAGCAGACCATAGACCCCAGGGAAACCTCTGAGCTTCTCCCTCCTTCTCCCTGAAGTCACTCATGTGACAGGTGTGCTGACCTGCAGGTAGAGGGAAGAAATGTCATACAAAGAGGACAAGAGGCATCTCAATAAACAGAATCTTCTTCAACAGCTTTGCTGTTCTCCCACATTAAATCATATCATTTTGTCCTCTAAGCTTCCTTTGTATGACAGTCCATAAAAGCACAATTTTTCATAGGTCTTTGGAGTTTTCATTTCTAAAGGCTTCCATGTTATATAAAATTTTTGTTAAATATGTTTACTATGCTTTCCTTGCTAATCTGTCTTTTGTTATAGGGCTTAGCCATGAACTTTGCGATGGGTGAGGAAAAGGTTATTACTTTTCCCTATAAAACCCTTTAGGTGGGTGCAATTCAATACCCCTTAACAGACACTACTTTAAAACAGAAGAGATGATGTAAACACATGTCCAGTCCACAAATGTCTTTGATTCTGGTAGAGGAGGGGTACACACACACACATACACACACACACACAATGATATAAGCTATAGTTGTCATAAGAAAATTTAGATAAAATGTTAGAAGAGTTGAAAGGAAGAAAACATTACTTTCATATTGCCTATCTTCTAGCAACTTTCATTCCATGTAATACATAGGACCATAAACATGCCAGGGCCTAGTCTATTAGCATAGCAGTGTTATTAAATAATTATTTAACTCCATTCCTTAATGTTTCATATATAATAGTATTGTATTCTGGAACACAGAAAAACTAAGAAATTATACCTAGATTGATCTACAATATTGATCATCAGTTCTCCCTTGATTCATAAAGTTAGTCATAAGAAGACTATTTTGTTATGTAAACACAGAAATGGCAATATAAAATATGAAAAAATAAAATGATCTTAATTTTTAAATTTTAATTTTACTTCATGAGTTTTGAAAGATATGTATTTTCCACAATTGTCTTTTTTAAAACCATGAATTGTTTAGTCATTAGAAGTATATAGTTCAACAAAGGAGATTAAGTTGACATATAATTAAAAGTTCCATTTTCATTTTGTTTAAATTTCATGCTGTGAATTAAGCTCCTCTGTCTCCGTGTTTTGTATTGATTTTCATTGAGCAGATTAATGAATCACCCTGAGGCTGAGTTTACCCATATGTATAATATATGAGGTAGGCAGGCTTGGGGTGGTCCCTGTCATTGCTGCATCCATGCCCTCATAGAAGACTCTTTTGATTGTGAGTCGGAGCATGTTACTTGCTTCTAACCAATAGAATATGGCAATAGTGACCAGATGTCTTGTGTACTATATATACAAAATTTTATCTCGCAAGCAAACATACAAGAGAGCCTTCCTTCACTTGTTTTGAATTAGCAAGGTGTTATGAATAAGTGGTCATCTTGGAGATGCCTGTGTTGCAAGGGACTGTGGGTAACCTTTGGGAGCAAGGTCTATCTCTAGTAGTAAACTGAAGCCCCCAGTCCTACAACCACAAAGGAATTTAATTCTGCCAATCACTCAAGAGTGCTTAGAAGCAGCTCCCTCTTAGTCAAGCTTCTACTGAGACGGTAGCAACAGGCACAGACTACCATAAACAGACCATGAAACAGAACTAGCTAAGCCGAGCCCAGACTTCTGCCCCACAGAATTTTAAAATAGTAAATGTGTGTTATTTTAAGTGTCCAAATTTGTGGTTACTTGTTATGCAGCAATATAAAACTAATACAATATAAATAATATGAGTTTCTCAGAATGGTTGCTGGAAGTCAATAAGGGATAAAGGTGACAGACTTAGGAGAGGCCTGGCATGTTGAAGGCATTAATCACATGTTAGGTCCCATGCATTTCCTTTGGACCCAGAATATTGCACAAAGTTCTAGTCACTGCAAATTAAAACTAGATCAATACGTAAAGGTGCAGAAACAGGCAATGCATGCAACTGTACAAAGATTAACTATGTGTATTATTAGCACGTGTTATATATAATAGCGGTAAAAATGAAACTCAACAGATAATTGGGCATGGAATAAGGAGGTGATTAATAAGATGGTCATTATAGCCAGGGACATTTTCTTGGGTTAAACCTCTTATTAAATTTCTCTATTAAGTATTTTCAATTTAGAAAGCACCAAAGCACCATCAATAAGCCCCATTCTTTCCTGGTGAATTTAACAGTTCTAGCTATGGAACAGACTGATGTTTAAGGGTTCACTGAAATTTGTCCAAAAGTCTTCTTTTTTTTTTATAAATGCTTTTATTAGTGCATGATAGGTATACATAATATTGAGATCCATTTTGGCATAATTATACATGCATGAAATATAATTTGCTCCATTTCAGCCCCTTCCTCTCCTCTACTTATCTTCCTTCTATTTATTTATTTATTTATTAAAAAATATTTTTAGTTGTAGATGGACACAATAACTATTTATTTATTCGTTTGTTTGTTCGTTTGTTTTTATGTGGTACTGAGGATAGAACCTAGTGCCTCTACCACTAAGCCACAACCCCAGCCATCCTTTCATTGTTTTGTTTTGTTTTTTCAATTGGTGCTTTACACATATACATAAAGGTGAAGTTTACTGCAAAATAAAATTGACCAAAATTGTTTTTAAAAAAATTTTTCTGCTTATTTATATATATCAAGAAACCATTAATGTGAAAAAGTTCTCAGAAGTTTTGCAAGGATTTACTTTAACATACCTCTTAATGCAAAGTAAATAAGGAACTCAATCCATGTAGAATCAATTGGATTTATTATGTGCCCTTTTCATTCTACTATTGATGATAAAATCGGTGGCAATTTTAGCAACTCAGATATTACATCTTTGTCTCCCTGGAAATTGAGCATTATTCAAAATTGAGCCCACAGCTGTCACTGGACTCATTTGTAAAAGTGCTAATATATTATTTTCTCTTTTTGTTTGTACTTCTGCAAATAATGACTCCACTCTGCCACTAACTGTAATGACTGTAACAGAGAGCAGACATTCTACTAGGTTTGAGCATAATAATTTATATACTGGCACTATGAAATCAATTTTATCACTAGTACAAAACCACTAATACCATTCAATAACTACTAACCCAGACAGCTTTTCTCAAACTGTATTTTATGGAATGGTCCCTCATAGAATTTCATATACAAAATAGACAAAGGAAATTTTGAGTGCAGCATAGAGAATTTTGAATTTTTAATGTGCAATACAAGAAAAGTATATGTTATGCCAATTTTCAAGACATTTGATCACAGTTTCCTTTTTATTTTATTTTTCTACTTCTATTTTTATTTGTTTTTGTTTTTTAATACATTTATTTTATATATTTATTTTTATGTGGTGTTGAGGATTGAACCCAGCAACTGCTCTATTACTGAGCTATAACCCCAGCCCACTAATGCAATTAAAAAAATTTTTAAAAATTTTATTTGCCTTTTTAGATATACATGACAGTAGAGTGTACATTGACATGTTATACATACATGGAATATAACTTATTCTAATTAGAATCCAATTCTTGTGGCTGTACATGATATGGAGTTTCACTAGAGGTGTATTCATATATAAAATTAGGAAAGTTATGTCCAATTCATTCTACTGTCTTTCCTAATCTCATTCGCCCTCTCTTTCCTTCATTCCCTTTTGTGTAATACAATGGTCTTCTCTTCTGTCCCCGCCACCAGTAGCCCAACCTCGCTCCTGTTTTGTGTTAGCATTCACATATCAGAGAGAACATTCAACAGCTTTGTTTTTAAATGGTAATCTACTTGCGTATTCTGGAACAAGAATTTATCAGAACCATTTTGGGAAATTCTCCACTGACTTTTTGTGCTACAGAGTGTGGAACATCAGTAAAGGGAGAGAAAACACTATTAGTTGTTTTTACTGGAAGTCAATCCAAGTGTGCTCACTGCTGAGGACTGAAGACTGTTTTTATATTTTATGTTTTATGACTCTCTAGTCTTAAAATCATGATTTACTGATTCAGAGATGAGTAAAAAATGACAATACTTGAAATATGAAGAGAACTATATACAACTACCAAACCAGTGCAAGCATTTACCTTCAAAACTAAAACTAAACTAAAATAAAATAAAAAGCAAAGTAAAGCTTAAAAATCACACAGGGGAAAAGGGTAATCGTGAACAGCCCCATTAACCTGTACCACTCCTCCATCCTCTCTAGTTCCGCTTCCCAGAATCAACTACTGTTCTATTTCTTTTTTTTTCAAGCTGTGTGGCTTGAAAAATGCACATTCTTCTTATACCTTACTGACTTTAGGTACTATAGATTGGTTTCCTGTAATAATAGATGAAGATACACTCATGTATACAACCTGTTATCTCTCTTGACTCTTTTCTGCCAGTAGCTAGATCAGTGTCCTCAGGGACTTTGCTGGCCACCTTCATAGGCTCAAAGGACCTAAACTTCTGCTTCTTGTTACATCAGTGGTAGGAAGCTCTTCTACTCCCTTCCCAAACTCCGTTGACTGCATTTTTACTATTATACTGAGAACATGGATAATTATAATACTTCTTGCATGAATACTCTTCTGTGATTTAATTGTAAAAGTAGAAAGCAGTAAATATCATTTGCATATTTATGAGCTTTAGAGACAAGCCCTGCATGAGTTTTCCGTTTCTTTTCCTTTGGGTCTAATGCCCTGTGCCTCTCAAAGAAGAATCTTCCTAGTATCTATTTCAAATGTATTTTTCCTTTCTACATTCCATCAATTACTTTTATAATACATTCAAGTTTTTATAATTTCTGAATTACATTATTATATTAATCCTTCACCTCTGTTCTTTCCAAATGCTTATTTATTTTTACTTATCTGTCTTTAACTGACAAATAAAAATTGCACATATGCATCATATATAACATGATGTTTTAATATATGCATACATCATGGAGACTAAATCAAGCTAAATAACATATCCATGGCTTCACATACTTATCTTCTGTGTGTGTGTGGTGAGAACATTTGAAATCTATACTTAGAGGTTTGTAAGTACACAATATATTGTTATTAACTATAGCCACTATATTTTAAAATAGATATTCTGAACTTATTTCCCGTAACTAAAATTTTGTGTCCTTTGACCAACATCTCCCTAATCCCCCACCTGAACACCAACCCCTGAAACCACAAATCTACTTTGATTCTGTCTGATTTTAAAAAAATTTTTTAAAGTTCAACATGTAAGTGAGATAATGCAGTATTTGCCTTTATATGTCTGGTTTATTTCATTTAATGTCCTCCAAGTTCACCTGAAATCTTCAAGTTGGGTTCATATGACAAGATTTTCTTTTTTTAAAGGTCGAATCATATTCTGTTGTGTATATACACCACATTTTCCTTATCCACTCACCCAGTGATGGACACTCTGGTTGATTCCATAAGAATGATGCTGTGCAATGAACGGTCAAGGGCAGATGTCTCTTTGACATACAGATATCAATTTCTTTGGATCTATATACCCAGAAGTGGAATTGCTGGATCATATGGCAGTTTTATTTTTAATATTTTGAGAAATCTCAATACAGTTTCCTAAAATGATTGTACCAATTTACATTCCCAACACCAAAGGTTCCCTTTCTCTACATCCTTAATCAGTATTTGTTGTCTCTTATCTTTTTGATAAGAGTCATTCTAACATGTGTGAGGAGATATTTATTGTGATTTTAATTTGCATTTCCCTCATGATTAGTGATGTTGATTTTTTTCATATACCTGTTGGCACTTGGTCTGTCTTCTTTTGAGAAATGTCTTTTCAGGTCCTTTGCCCATTTTCTAATTGGATTATTTGTTTTCTTATGATTGAGTTGTGAGTTGTGTGAGTTTCTTATATGTTCTGGATATTAACCCTTCATCAGATATTTCACAGATATTTCCTGCTATTCCATAGGTTGTTGCTTCACTCTGTTGTTTCCTTTGCAGTTCAGAAGTTTTTAGCTTGATGCAATCCCGTTTACTTATTTTTGCTTGTGTAACCTGTATCCCAGCTACCTCTCTCACCCTGAGAAACCACTCCACCCTAGACTTTGATTCTGCAGAATTGCTGCACATATATGTGGGTGAAGGCATGTGTGTGGGGTCACCATTTATTGCTTAGATTACACACCTGCCTTTTGGTTGATTAATTTCCTCATTTCCCGAAGTAGCTTACTAAGAACTGATTCATGGCAATTAAGTTTCCGTCTTGGTGTTTTGAAAACTTTTCTAATTTTTTTGTTTTGGTTCCAGGGATTGAACTCGGGGATACTCGACCACTGAGCCACATCCTCAGCCCTATTTTGTTTTATGTAGAGACAGGGTCTCACTGAGTTGCTTAGCACCTCGCTGTTGCTGAGGCTGGCTTTGAACTCGCTATTCTCATGTCTCAGCCTCCCAAAGTGCTGGGATTACAGGCGTGTGCCACTGCGCCTGGCTTGAAAGCTCTTTTTTGCTCGTACATTAACTTATAATTCTGAAATCATACAAATGTAAAATCATTTTTCCTTAGAACATTCACTTCATTTTCTTTTAACATTCATTGTTACTAACATCAGCCTGGTTCTTTTTATTTTTTTAAATTTTTTATTAGAGCTTTATGGTTATATATAGTAGTTGGGTTCATCCTGACAAACTCATACATGCATAGAAATGGATTTCAGTTCATGATCCTCCCTCTCCCTCCCTCACTTCCTCCTGTCTTCCCACCTCTCTCCCCTCTCCTCCCTCTATTCTACTACACTTCCTTTCACTCATCTATTAATTTGTATTTGTTTGGTTCCTTATGTAATCTTCTCTCCCCCTTTCCTTTATTTTTACTGTAGCTTCCACATATGAGAGAAAACATTCCAACTTTGAGTTTCTGAGTTTGGCTAATTTCACTTAGTATGATATTCTCCATTTTCATCCATCCACTGGCAAATGCCATAGTTTCATTCTTTTTAATGACTAAGTAGAACTCCATTGTGTGTGTGTGTGTGTGTGTGTGTGTGTGTGTGTATCACGACTTTTTAATCCATTCATCTGTTGATGGGCATCTGGGTTGATTCTATAATTTAGCTATTGTGAATTGTGTTGCTATAAACATTGATGTGTCTGTGTCACTGTAGTATGCTGATTTTAGATCTTTTGGGGAAATACCCAGGATTGGGATAGCTAGACCATATGGTGGTTCTATCCCTAGTTTTTTTGAGGAATCCCCACACTACTTTCCAGAGTGGTTGTAGTCTGCAGTCCCATCAGCAATGTATAAGTGTTCCTTTCTCCCCACAACCTTACCAGCATTTATTGTTGTTTGTATTCTTGATCATTGTCCTTGTGACTGGAGTGAGATGAAATTTTAGTGTAGTTTTAACTTGCATTTCCCTGATTGATAGAGATATTGGACATTTTTTCATGCATTTATTGGCCATTCGTGTTTCTTCCATTGAGAAGTTTCTGTTTAATTGTTTTTTCCATTTATTGATTGGCTTATTGTGTGTGTGTGTATGTATGTGTGTGTGTTAAGTTTTTTGAGTTCTATGCATATTCTGGATTTAATCCTTTATCAGAGGAGTAGCTGGCCAAGATTTTCTCCTATTCTGTAGGCTCTCTCTTCTTGCTCTTAATCATTTCCTTAGCTATGCAGATGCTTTTTGGTTTGATGCCATCCCACTTAGTGATTATTGGTTTTATTTCTTGTCATCAGCCTGGTATTTTTACTTAGTATATAAATTGTTTTAGTTTCTCTATGAAAGCATTTCAAATCTTCTCTTCATTATTTGTGTTCTGAAATTTCACAATCATGTGTCTCTGTTTATTTGATTATATGTTCGTTTATTTTGTTGGATGTGCAGGCCTTTAAATATGAAGACTTGTGTCTTTTAATTCTGGGAAATAGTCTAATATTATCTCTTATAATTTCTTCATTCACATTTTTTTTATCCTTTCTCTCTAAAATTGCTAGAATCAGAAGGTAGTCAACTTCATTTCTGTGTGTATTTTACCTTACTTCATTTTTTTTTTGAATTTTGACAAATCAAAAAATACACAAGCATAACTATCTTGACCATTTGCACACTAAATTCTACTTTGTCTTCTAGCTTTCTGTTAATTATTGTAATTTTCACAAGCAGCATTTTAATTTCATGATTCTTTTCTCATTCACTGAACAAGCATGCTGTTCTTGTTCTTTCTGTGTACTATGTTAGTAAGTGATTCGGAGGTTTTAATTTTTTAAAGTTCTCTTTTGTCCCTTAAATAATCCGTTTCTTTTAATTTATTTTTAAGCTTTAAATTTCTCTTTTATATTAAAGGCATTTCTTACACATTTAATAGTTCTTAGCTATGCATGAAAAACTGAAACAAAGCAAAATGTTGATTTGGAGCTGGTGTTTTGGACTGGTCTTCTGATGGTTAGCCTAGGTAACCTGATGTGAGAGGACACTCCCAACTGGCAATATTGGGGCCATGCTGCCCAGATCAAGATCCAAGAAATCAAGGAGTCTGTTCTGTTGTGGTTCATAGAGGAAAAAACACTCTATATTTTAGTGCTTTGTGTACTTTATTTGTCACAAGGTGTTAAATGATTTGGGAGGCCATTGGGAAAGGAGAGGTATGTGTATATATGGCATACATTTATTGTAAATACTAATAGCATTTTCATTGATAATTATTCCTGATCAAAAAGAATTTTAAATTCATTGTTGACAAAAATATATCTTGTTCAAGAATGAAAATGAATCATTAGGCTTTGGCTTATGTGATTTCAATTTAAATAGCCTTGTATGTCACATTAAGTGACTTAATTACATTATTTGTATAACCAAAATTTGGATGTGAACAAGTGAGAACAAGTGGAATTTCAATTTCATATTAAAATAGGTGACCTTATATATCCTAGTACATTGATATAAAATAGTAGTTGTTACATAAAGTCACTCTAAACAGTGCTATCCAAGTCAATACATTTATGCTCCTAAATTTAATATATTTAAACTCCTTTCTTATGAGAATAATTTGAACTTCCAAAGTACAAGAAAGCAAATACCATGGGGCCCTATCCAAATTCAAACCAGCAGAATTCCATGGCAATTTTAACCATGACAAAGCACCAGGGCAGAAGACAGTGATCTAGCTAATTTCTCAATAGGTAGTAAGAAGGCTTTTTCTTACAGACATCATCTAGTTTCTGTCATTTCATTTTTGGCAGGTACTTTGTGCAGATCCTCTACAAGGCAGTCAGTGAATAATAATAGTAATACAGATGACAAAATTTTTATGGGTTGCAAACAGTTAATATAATTTCTGGTTTTCTGAAAGTTTTTGTAAATTCTTTTAAACAAAATACAATTTACTCTACCAAAGATTTCCTTCGGGGCTGGCGTGTGGCTCAGTGGTAGAGCGCTTGCCTAGCATGCGTGAGGCACTGGGTTTGATTCTCAGCACCACATATAAAAAAAATAAATTAAATAAAGGTCCATTGACAACTAAAAAATATTTAAAAAAAAGATTTCCTTCACTTATTTTGGTAGACAAAATAACTAAAATATACAGGATAACTCATTTTCCTCATGACCTCTGCCTCATTCCCCAACTCTTCGTCTTTCCTGATTTTGATCTTCTCTCTCAGATCAAGAGAGTAAAAACGACGAGTTGTCCAATTAGAAAGTCTCTCTTTCTAAAATTTCCTAATTTTGATCCTGAGCAAGTTAGTTGATTTCTGTTTCTGTCTGTCATCTTCATAAGGATTACAACAGTGAACTCATTGGGTTATTGGAAGTATTAAATAAAATGTACCACTGTCCTACATTTTGCTGAGTATTCAGTACAGTCTTGAAAATGTAAATCCTTTTCTAGAATAATTTTTACTCATCCATTTCAGGTTTCCTATATTCCACTTGACATTTAAATAAGTGCTTTGGAGTTATTATATCTCTAGCCTTTTACACAATTGTTGTTATATCTTAATTCTTAGGTTGTTTAGATCCTTTAGACAATATAGGGTTCCCAATTTAAGATCCCTTAACTATACTAGACTCACCCATTCTTCTATGGAAAATTTTCCTTAGTAAGAATAGCCAAAATCATTTACATGAATCATGAGTTTTCTGTTGCAGCAACCTAAAAGAATTCTCTGGTGTGTGAAAAAGGAGTATTTTGGGGGATAATTTTCATCGTTTCATGGCATTACTAACCAACTCTTGATTTTTCTAGGAATAATTTTTTTTTCAGTTTGTTGATTATTCTTGTCCTTTATTTCTCCTCCCTATTTTGTCTGCCTCTTGGCTATTTTTACAGCTCATTAGTGCTTCCATCACAGGATGGGAAATACAAATAAAAGAAAATGAAACCCACACCCAGGCAGTACCTATGCAACATAAAATGGACCTTCAGGGATTAAAGAAAGTCCATCTGATTGGCTGTGGGGATTTTAATGGCTGAATTATACTCATTTGATTTCAGACACTGTTACCACACAGTGCTGGTCAGCTACTTAAACTCAATTTTCTGCTTGAAATGGTTGATGGGTACTCATTAATACAGTGATATCCATCAGGCACCCAGGCCATCAAGCATGCTGAGTGATTATCTTGATCTTTGACTGGTGGGTGAGATGTCTGCACAGAGCTCTCAGCCTTGTTCTGTTCTTTTTTGCTGATTCACTTACCTCTTCTCATTCTTCATCTGCCTGTTAGGACTTGGCATCTCCAAGAAACTTGAAATATGGTAGAAACCTGTCAGATACACTAATACCCTAAGACCCAATATGTCTAGTAACTTTAAGAACATAGGATGATCTGACTTCATTCACCTTTTGGTCTGGAATGAAGTTAAGATTTGTTTACATTCTTGAATGATATGTTCTAACTAGAGCTTGACTACCAATAATTTTCTTTTTTTTTTCCTAGTTGTTTTCTTTTTATCTAAACATAATAGTTGTTGTAAAACATTACCTTGGCAAAAAAAAAAAAATTGACTTGCTTTTCAGAATAGCAAAATTCAGTTTATTACAGCCAGTTATACCAATTATAGTTGTCTTAGTGCTATATTTTCTTAACAGCTTTAGTTCATAGATTTGATTGTGGAACTGTGGAGGTCTATAGAATTCAAGTATTTCTGCTTTAAATTCTTGTTAGCATGAAAAATAAGAGTGGAATATAGGCAGTTGGATATGTATACATAAGTAATTGGGAGTTGGCATTTAACTCTTGATCAGAATGCTTTTCCAATTTTATAGTGAAATGAACTTTTATAAAACTTTCGCAACATATATATTAATTATTTCTCTTAATTTAATGTCTCTGAGTGAGTCTTTTCTCACTAATAATAAGAGAGATAGAAATGTCTGAAATTCCTAGAAACGTAGGATACTTTAGTTGCCTGTTGTTGGTTTAATATTGTTCAGTCCAGTTTGTAAATCTTATTCGGTTTCCCCAAACAAGTACACTCAAAAACAGCAATATTAAATACTAGAGTTTCCCCCTACTCTAAATTGGCTAAAATTGTCATAATTGTCCCCTAAATTATGGAATTAACCTAGTAAGGAAGAGTTAAACTTGGAACAACTGTGAAAGATGTCTTTTCTGGCCTGGCTCATTTTTGTAGTATTTAGACTGAAAACATTTATGACAGAACATGCTGATAAGGCAAAGAATAATGGAGCTAGGAAGAAAGGAGAGAAACAGAAAATGAATGGGGTATTTATGTGAAAAGCAAAGGAATAATAGAGCTGTAGTTTCCTAAATGTAGGCTGTATGAATACGCTCCGTGTCCTGTAGTACGAGAGGAAAGCCAGTGGCTGAGAAGTCTGATCTTTTTTGAATCCTTCTTTATTATTATTATTTTAAGGGATTAGGCTGAAAAGGAAATGTATGGGATAGTTTAGCATAGTGTATAGTTCATTTCACGCCCATTATTGGGTGTTAAGAAACTGGCTCAAAGGTTTCAAAAGGAAAGTCATTGCATATCTGAGGAGTAACGACCTGGACTTCAGCATGCTGTGGTGGTGGACAATAATCCCATTGTGAAAACTCAAGACAGTAGTGAAATTAATTAGCTTTCTCCTCCAACTGTGTGAAGATATGGTAAGAGTTTGAACTCAGAGGAGCCCCCTGGCAGGGGGCATGGACTTTAGAGGAGAACAGGGAAAAGAAATACTTTCTTATCACCAAATTGTCATGTTCGTGTCACAAAGAAAATTCATGAATACAACAAAAATGTCATTCCCCCTCCCCATCTTGAGCATTTAATTGAGAGCTTAGGTTGCTTTTAAAAATGAAATATGGGGTAATTAATTCTCTTATCAGACAACAGCCAGACTGCAATAATTATTTAGAAGAGTGTGAAAGGGAGTCTTTTAGTCAACATAACCTTTATCATTTATCAGGCTGTTTATCTGGCTGCTTTAAAAAAGTTTTTTCAGAAACTTTTCTTTTAACTACATGGGTAAATATCTTTGTAGTCTTTATTAATTGATTTTTAAAGTCACATTCAGAGTTCCACGTCTTGTATTTGCAAAGGTCAGAAGTGTTTTTGCACATAAACGGCACAGGGGCGGGGGCATTCTATAAATACTATTTCTGATTTCAAAAGGTCACATGGAAAGGGAAAAAATTCATCTTTGTACTGCATGCACTTTGTATACATCATGTGCTTTTGTAAAGGAGTCCTTTGATAACATACCATGTAATGTGCCCTTAACTCTGACATTTCTCCCTCTTTAATCCGTATTTTAATGTAACCGACTAGAAGGAAATAGTATGCTTAGTAAGGCCCAGCACTCAATATACATCTGCTTAGAGGAATTGTTGGAATCATGAGATTTTTAAAGTTGAGAGAGATGTTAAAGATTAGTTTAAATGACTTCTTTCACTAAAGGAGACCTGAAGACGATGCATGTCACATGACTCAGTCTACTAAGAGAATTGGGAGCCAAGTACCACGATTCCCAGTTCTGTGCTCTTTGGTCATGTAATCTCAATAAGATACAAGATTTACTTCTTTTAGAAGAAAGATATTCACAAAGCTAATTCTCAAAAACAAACTTCTAATTATAATTTCTTATCTTATGCTATCTTTTATTTAAATAAACTTTTATTTTAAAAGTGTATAAATGATATCAAATAACACATATAAAACTTGGTGGTTATGCAAAGTAAATACATTGTGGAATGAATGCTTAAAGAAATAGAATCTTGCCTGCATCCCAGAAGCCTTTTCCTGGGTCTTTTCCCAGTCACTACCTTAATGTCCTCAAAGGCAATTGTAATCCTGATTTGCATTGCCATATATTAATTTTGCATGTTTTTGAACTTTATATAAATACATTATTTTATATATGTATTCCTTTCCATCAAAATTTTGTTTAATAAAATTTATCAATTTTTTTTCTATAATTTGTTCTTTTTTGTTAAGGCATTGACTTCTTTTGCATCAATAGCCACCATTTATCTATTTGCTCCAATATTATGAACATTGACTTGCTTCTAATTTGGACTCTTAGAAATGATACTTTTATGAAAATTCTTATTGATATCTTTGTGTATGTGTGTGTGTGTGTACACATATATGTGAGGTATGATATATATATCTCTTAGTTGATTCCTGGACATAGACTATGATAATAAAATATGCATGTATTTAGTAGGCACAGTTATCTTTCCAAAGTGGTTGTGATAGTTTATACTGTCAACAGCAGTGTGACTTGCTCTGCATTCAGACCAAAGCTGGATATTACCAGAATTTTTAATATCTATTCTGGTAGATGTGTAGTGGGGTCTTATTGTGGTTTTGATTTGCATGTACCTGATGATTGATTAGTTTGAATACTGCTTTCAGATTGTTTACTGGGGTTTTGGTAGTCTTTTGCACAATTTCTTGTTGGCTTATCAACCGTTTCATTATTGATTGGTGTCTTTGTCTGTGTAGTCTGCTATAACAAAATATAAACTGGGTAGCTTATAAACAACAGAAACTTATTTCTCATAGTATTGGAGGTTGGGCAGTTCAAGATCAAGTTGTCATTAGATTTGATGTCTGCTAAAGGTTTGCTTCCTGGCTCACAGATGGCACCTTCATTCTGTGTCATTAGGTGATGGAAAAGGTGAAGGTGTTCTCCAGGGTCTCTTTCATAAAGGCACTAATCTCATTCTTAAAGGCTCTACCGTCATCACCTAATCACCTCCTCAAAATCTGCATCCTAATTACATCACCTGGAGAGTAAAGATTTTAGCATTAATTTTAGAGGAACACAAACATTCAGACCATAACAACTGAGTTCTTTATTAATTCATTTGGAAGCTAAATACATTCCAAGTAGGTTGTAGTCTGTGGTTTGCCTTCTCACTCTCTTAATAGTATGTTTAGATGAAAAGAAGTCCCTAATCTTAGTGTAGTACAATTTATCAATCTTTTTTGTTTAGGGTTAGTATTTTTTGTGCTCTTTTAAAATGTATTCGCTTACTCTCAAGGTCTTGAATATATTCTCTCATGTTTTCTTTTAGTGGATTGGTTGTTAGATTTTTGATCTAATTAGAGTTAATCCTAATTAGACCTATTAGATCTAATATATTTTTGTCATAAGTCAGATGTTCCATATCTGGATGTATTTCAAGACTCCTTATTCTATTTCATTGATGTGTTTATTCAGGTGTCAATAATACCCTGATTTAACATCTTTCTGTTGTTTTTTGAATATGGTTGTATGTTGGATCTTTTAATTCTATCCTTGTATTTCTCTATTTCTCCATGGAGCATTCTGGGTAATTTTCTCAGGTTTGCTTTCCAGTTGTTACTTCTCTGACATATCTGATTGGCTGCTCAATCACTTTCTGAATATTAAATTTTTGTCTTGAAATTCCACTGTAGTCCTGATATTTCTAATATTGCATTTATTTTCTCGTTTTCAAAAATGCTTACATGTGCCAGGCACAGTGGCGCGCATCGGTAATCCCAGAGGCTCAGGAGGCTGAGACAGGAGGATCATGAGTTCAAAGCCAGCCTCAGCAATGGTGAGGCACTAAGCTACTCAGTGAGACCTTGTCTCTAAATAAAATACAAAATAGGGCTGGGGATGTGGCTCAGTGGTTGAATTCAATCTCTGGTACCTATCCCCTGTACCCTGCCCCCCCAAATGCTTACATGCTCTTTCAGATCCTGTTTTATTAGATAATGTCTTTTATTTTTTTATTTCATTTTTATTGGTTCATTTTAGATTCTTTTTGACATAATTATAAAAGCATGAGATATAATTTGTTCTAATTCAGTCCTTAGTACTTCCCCTTTTCCTTCCTTCCTCTCTCCTCCTGTTCCCTTCCCTCTACTCTACTGATGTTTCTGCTATTTACATATAGTTCTTTTTTAAAAAGTTAGTTTCTTATCGATATGAATCTCACATGATGGTGAGAGTCACTGCAGTATATTCGTATATGTACCCAGGAAAGTTAGGTCAGATTCATTCCACCATCTTTCCTTATCCCATCTCTCATCCTTTCTCCTCATTCCCCTTCCTCCACCCCACTGACCTTTCTTCTATTATTTTAACCCCCTCTGTTTTAGTAAGCTTTTTTCCTGCTGAGAATAAAGGACCTGACCCAAGCAACTATAGAGGAGGAAAAGTTTATTTCAGGGCTCGCAGTTCTCAATCCATAGATAGCTGGCTCCATTCCTCCTCAGGGATTGAGGTGAGGCTGCACATCACAGTGGAAGAGTGTGGCTGAGGGAAGCATCTTACATGATGATCAGAAAGAAGAGAAAGAGAGCTCCACTTGCCAGATACAAATATATGCCACAAAGTCATGCCCCCCAGTGTCCCACCTCCTCCAGACACACCCCACCTACCTTCCGTTACCACTCAATTAATCTCATCAGGTGATTAATTCACTGATTGGGTTAAGGTTCTCGTAACCCAATTATTTATCCTCCAAACTTTCTTGTATTGTCTCACACATGAGCTTTTGGAGGGCACCTCACATCCAAACTATAACACCCTCTCAGACCTTATTTTGGATTATCTTCCACATATCAGAAAGAACATTCAACCCTTGACTTTCTGGAACTGGCTTATTTCACTTAATATGATAGTCTCCAGTTCCATTTAACAGCAAATGCCACAATGTAATTATTCTTTATGGCTCAGTAATACTCCATCATGCATATATACCATATTTTCTTTATCCATTCAACCTGTTGAAGGGCACCTAAATTTGTTTCATGGCTTGGCTATTATGAATTGTGCTCCTATAAACATTGATGTGGCTGCATCATTGTAGTAAGCTGATTTTAAATCTTTTGGATATATACCAAGGAGTGCAATAGCTGGATCAAATGGTGGTTCCATTCCTAGTTTTTTTAAGGAATCACCATACTACTTTCCAGAGTGGTTGCACTAATTTGCAGTCACACCAACAGTATATGAGTGTACATTTTCCCCCACATCCTTGCCAACATTTATTTTTACTTGTAGTTTTGATAATTGCCATTCTGACTAGAGTGAAATAAAACGTCAGTGTAGTTTTAATTTGCATCACCCTAATTGCTAGAGATGTTGAATGTTTTTATATATTTGTAGACTGTGTTTCTTCTTTTGAGAAGTTTCTGTTTAGTTCTTCTGCCTATTTATTGATTGGGTTATTTGCTTTTTTGCTATTAAGTTTTTTTAGTGCTTTGTATGTCCTGTATATTAATGCCCTAAGGAGCAGATGGCAAAGATTTTCTCCCATTCTCTAGGCTCTCTCTTTATTTTCTTGTTTCCTTGGCTGTGAAGAAGCTTTTTAATTTGACTTTATTGACTTAATGACTTTGTATTTTATTTCTTGCACTTTGGGAGTCTTATTAAGGAAGTCAGTTCCAGTGCTGACATGTTAGAGTGTTGGGCTTACAGTTTCTTCCAGCACTTGGAAGGTTTCTGGTCTAATTCCTAGATCTTTGATTTACTTTGAGTTGACATTTGTACAGGGTGAGAGATAGGGGTTAAATTTAATTCTACTACATATGGATTTTCAGTTTTCCTAGCATCATTTGTGGAACAATATATATTTTTTTAAAATTTAATTTATTTATTTACTTTATTTATTTTTTCGAGGATAACATTTCATTTCTCTGAAATTTTTTGTAAGTGATATAGAATCACAACATGCATGCAGTCATACATAAAGTCAGGGTTATGATGACCATCATATTCCACCACCTTTACTGTCCCCATGCCCCCTCTCCCCTTACACCGTTGTGAACAGAGTTCCTCCATGATCTTTTAATAACATTACTATTTGTTGCCTGAGAACTCTTAAAATTTGGATCATTTTGATTATATGTTCATCTTGTAAGAATTTTTATTCTGCCATAAATCCCTCATGATAAGAAAATTTTTCTCCTGAGAGGTGTAGGAGTTGCATTTGGAGGTAGCTTATGCTTGTCATTGGTATGGAGTCCATATTATATTAAGTTTCAGCTTTCTGGACCACCAACCACTGCAGCTCCCAAATCTGTGTAAGTTTTAGGCCCAAGAGTCCTCAGTGCCTTTTCTTTTGCCCAGAATCCTCACATACATAGATACCAGTATTCCTTAAAGAGCGGAATGAGGGTCATGTGTGTTTCTGGTGATAATATATGTGAGATAGTTCAAAAGAAAATAGTGCAGCATAAGTATAAATATCAATTTTTGTATTTTACAGAAAGGTGTTATTTATGCATGAACAGTACAAGGAAATCTTGCAATTCTTAATAGCATTCATTATTACCAAATTTGTGACAATGAATTGAAAGTCTAATTCAAAAGCGACAGGAGGAAATCTTTGCCCTTCTATGGTTGTCTGCCCACAGAATATTGGCACTAAAAGAATCCATATTTTACTTTTACCTGTTTAGATTTTGCATTTCAATTTCATCTTCTTTCTCTTGCCTAATAACAACAGAAAGGACACTCTATCACACCTGACAGATTGGTACATAGGACAGTGTGCAAACTTCAATCAGTGCTTCAGTGACTGTATCAAACAGACCAGGTGAACCTGAGATATTTTCATCCTGCTGCCCCTGTCACAAGCTCCTCCAGGATCTGATTCTTGGTATTTATATTTAAAAGCAAATATACAGCACTCTGTGAATCATGCATTGTTTTTCAGATCAATGGTCAGAAAGATTCTAGGCTTAGTGAAGAAGCAGATAATGAGAGAAAAAAATCAAGGAGAACAGAGTTGGAGTTAATTCATCTTTGTTAAGAACTCTCATTGCAGAAATATTGGCAGTACCAGCCTTGAGATTCTAGCTGAGGATGAAAGGAAGAAACTCCTATTTTCATTCTCCCCTGGGGAAATAAGAACTAAAAATGAATTGGACAAAAAAAAAAAAAAAAAAAAAGCAGAACTTTCCCATCTGACTGATCAGATTTCTTCATAAAGCTGCCTATGTGTGATTTTTAACTTGCTCCTGAAAAGAATTAGAAACATGGAGAGATGTAAATTATAGGATAGGAAGTATGGGTATAAATCCAATCAAAAGCTTTCATTTTCTTTTATTTTGGTAAAATACCTCCACATTTCTTAGCTTTTAGATTAGCTTTTATTTCTATTATAGTTCATATAATTCTTAGTTTGAACTGTAATGACTATAATGACCAAAACATGTACCCTCCATCTGTTCTAATGTGTCAAATGGAAGTCTTCTTTTTTGGATCATCTGTATTCAAATATCCCCTCAGTTACAAATTGTCTTAAAGGAGAAATCAGCCTGATGAGAACTGAGAGTATGTTTGCACTAGAAGATAATTTTATTGAATTTGTTCAAATCTCAGAATGTTAATAATGGATTGTTCATGTTTAAAATGGTAGGATGGAATTTAGAGTTTCTTTTATAAGTTTATTTATAAGTATTGATTACCTTTACCCCAGATCTAGGTGAGTTTTATGTAGATGCATTATGGCTGATATAAACCCCCTCAGATGAGGGGGATATGTAGAGCTGGCTTCTTTATTATAGGTACTGCTTATGCGTGCTAGTGCAACTTCTCAGGACAACGGCTAGAAAACCACATTGTAAACCATATCGACTATCCCAAAAGTCCAATTCCCAGTCAACTGGAAAATGCACCTTGTCACTGTGATCTTCTCTTTTGAATTGAAAACATTTCAATTTTGATGGATATAAATGTTATTTATTTAATGCTTCAAATAAATTAAGTAAAAGAGAATATGGAAACAACTCAGAACTACCTACCTTTACCTCTCCAAAAACAAAACAAAACAAAACAAAAATTTCTAGTCATTCTCAATTTTACCAAATGCTAGAAGTCATTCATCATGGAGTGGTAATAAACTCAAATATTTAAGATCAGGTATATAGCTGGATAGAAATTAGGTTTCACGTACACAGCCTGATGCACATGCATGAGTATATGTATCAACTTATATTTATAAAGTTAAATTTGGCTGTTTGTCCAATCTGAGTGATACTAGAAGTGCAAATGAAATTTGTCTGATTATGATGTCACTATTTTTCTTTCACTCCAGTGAAAATAAATGTATTCTTACCTTAATGTTATGTATAAATAACACCTAGTGGCTAATAGTTCTGAGCACCCACTTTATATAGAATTTTATAGGCATTGTATTACTTTAACTTGTGCAAGTTTGTGAGGTAGGTTCTATTTTTATCATGTTTTTTTCACAAAAGGGGAAACTGAGTCTTAGTAGTAGTAGTGCTAATGAGGCTTTCCAAAACTTAGAAGAAATCATGATAAATATCATGTAATTCAGGCAGATAGCCTGTGAATAATTATCATAGCTGCCTTTCTACAGGTACAGCACTGACAAATTTGTGAAATTTCCTGTGTAAGTTTGACAGGCATAGCGGAATGCCCTTTCTCTCAGTAGGTGAGGGAAAGAAGGTAAAATTGTAATGCAAAATTTAAGTCAGTAAATACAAACTATAGAGTCTTACAATGCCAATATTCTGTGGTCAGACAACCAGAGAAGAGCAAAGATTTCCACTTGTAGTTTTTGAATTGTCTTTATAGATAGATAGATAGATAGATAGATAGATAGATAGATAGATACATAGATACATAGATACTTACAATTTCTGTACCTATTTCTTTGAGAGTCCATCATGTAAATATGTATATATTATGTATGCCTTGCTTTGAGAATCTATGGTTGATTCTCAAATGTGTACAGAAATTATGAGTCTGTTTTCCTGTACACAGATATTTGTGTTCTTGTGCCTAAGAATTTAGAGACAGTTTCTTTCATTCTTTTTTAGCAAAAGACCATGTTGTTGAATTGGTTTAGCTTTGTGAAGTTTCTTGATGAGTTTTTTTTTAAGATTCAATTACATAGTATCAGTTAGAATTGTTTTTAGTCCCAAGACACAGACAGCACTTAAATTGGCATAAGCAGAAACCACAGTAGTGAAATATTGGCTTATATAACTAAAAAGTCTGGAGATAGCTTGGGCGACAGCTTGATTTGGATTGTCTAGTGATGTCATCAGGACCTTATATCTGTGTGGTTTCTAAGGTGGCTACCAGCCACTCCAGGTTTTTATACTTTGAGGAGAAGTATAAATAAAAGAAGTCAAAAACTTGCTTCCCTTTTGGCATATACACCTACATCCCAGAATTAATTTTATTGAATATGATTTTCTCATGTGGCTTAGGCTAGTCATGTGCTTCGAGAAATGCTATACTTGTCCAAATCTGGGTCATATGTCCACTCCTATAACTGAGATTGAGGGGGCATGGGCAGTTCTGATGGGCAGCAGTAGATCCTTGAATAAAATCCAACATATTATCATGAGAAGGAAGAGTAGATGCTCTAAGGCAAAACACAACAGTGATTCCAGTAGTTCCAACATCAAGACATATGGAATCTCTTCATAAAACAGTAGTAGTTTTAGGGCAGAATCAATGAAAAAACAGTCCATGTCAAATACTACATTTTATGGCAATGCATTTTAAAAGGATGTTTTTGAAGGATCCATATACAATATGGTTTTTGTGAGTTAGCTATTTAAACATGATGCTTGATAAAAATAAGATCATTGATAGTTACAATTGCTGACTATAAAATAAACACTAGGATCTACACTGTATAAGGATAAGAAATTCAACCTTGAATTAAGGATTTGTTCTATCTCCCCACTTAAGAATTTTCCCTCTGTCTGTTAATGTTGTGGGTCTTCTTTTGTGGTGATACCAAATGGCTGATACCCAGAGCATCACTTTTCCTAAACGATCCCATAACAATGTAACTCCAGTGTTGGTCCCTAGTTTCTGGGTCATTAGCTCCAGGATTATTGTCTTTGTTGGTCAGTATCCTTTCTCCTGGGCTATGGGTGATACCTGAAAAATGGAACTTGTATGACTGACTCAACCCTCATACTAACACTCTTTTTAATTTGAAATTCTTAAAAAATTTGTTCTAATTAGTTATACATGACAGCAGAATGCACTTCAATTCATTGCATGCAAATGAAATGTAACTTCCTATTTCTCTGGCTGTACATGATGCATATTCACACCATTCGTGCAATCATACATATACATAGGGTAATAATGTCCATCTCATTCCACCATCATCATTCCTACTCCCAGACCCCCTCCCCTCCTCTCGCTTCCCTCTGCCCAATCTAAAGTTCCTCCATTCTTCCCTAGGCCACCGCAGTCCCCCATTATGGATCCACATATCAGTATCCACATCAGTATCCACATATCAGAGAAAACATTTGGTCTTTGGTTTTTTGGGATTGGCTTATTTTGCTTAGCATGATATTCTCCAACTCCATCCATTTACCTGTAAATGCCATAATTTCATTTTTCTTTAAGGCTGAATAATATTCCCTTGTGTATATATACCACAGTTTTTTTTAATCCATTCATCTGTTGAAGGGCATCAGAGTTGGTTCCATAGTTTAGCTATTGTGAATTGAGCTGCTATAAACATTGATGTAGCTGCATCACTGTAGTATGCTGATTTTAAGTCCTTTTGTATAGACTGAGGAGTGGGATAGCTAGGTCAAATGGTGGTTCCATTCTAAGTTTTCTAAGGAATCTCCATACTGCTTTCCAGAGTGTTTGCACCAATTTGCATTCCCACCAGCAATGTATGAGTGTACCTTTTCTTTCACATCTTTTCCAACACTTATTGTTGCTTGTATTCTTGATAGTTGCCATTCTGACTGGAGTGAGATGAAATCTTAGAGCAAATCTTTGATTTGCATTTCTCTAATTGCTAGAGATGTTGAATATTTTTTCATATATTTGTTGATTGACTGCATATCTTCTGAGAAGTGTCTGTTCAGTTCCTTAGTCCATTTATTGATTACTTGTTTGTTTGTTTTTCTTTTTTGGTGTTAAATTTTTTAAGTTCTTTATATGGCCTGGAAATTAGTGCTTTATCTGATGTGTGTGTAGTAAAAATGTTCTCCCACTCTGTGGGCTCTCTATTTACATTATTGATTGTTTCCTTTGCTTAGAAGAAGCTTTTTAGATTGAATCAATCCCATTAATTGATTCATGATTTTATTTCTTGTGCTTTAGGAGTCTCATTAAGGAAGTCAGGACATAATCAGACATGATGAAGATTTGGGCCTACTTTTTCTTCTATTAGGCAGGGTTTCTGGTATAATTCCTAGGTCCTTGATCCACTTTGAGTTGAGTTTTGTGCAGGGTGAGAGAAAGGGGTTTAATTTCATTTTGTTGTATATGGATTTCTGGTTTTCTCAGCATCATTTGTTGAAGAGTCTGTCTTTTTTCCAATGTATGTTTTTGGTGCCTTTGTCTAGTATGAGATAACTGTATTTATGTGGGTTTTTCTCTATGTCTTCTATTCTGTACCATTGGTCTCTAATTCTATGTTGGTGTCAATACCATGCCATTTTTGTTACTATAGCTTTGTAGTATAGTTTAAGGTCTAGTATTGTGATGCCTCCTGCTTCACTCTTCTTGCTAAGGATTGCATTGGCTATTCTGGGTCTTATTTTTCCAAATGAATTTCATGATTGTTTTTTCTATTTCTATGAGGAATGTTGTTGGGCTTTTAATAGGAATTGCACTACACTTGTATAACACCTTTGGTAGCATGGGCATTTTGACACTATTAATTCTGTCTATCCAATGACACAGGAGATCTTTCTATCTTCTAAAGTCTTCGTCAATTTCTTCCTTTAGTGTTCTGTATTTTTCATTGTAGAGGTCTTTCACCTCTTTTGTTAGATTGATTCCAAAATATTTTATTTTTTATTTTTTTGAGACTATTGTGAATGGGGTAGTTTTCCTAATTTCTCTTTCAGTGGATTCATCACTGATGTACAGAAATGCATTTGGTTTATGGACATTGATTTTATATGCTTTTACTTTGTTGAATTTATTTATTAGCTCTAGAAATTTTCTGATGGAATTTATTGGATCTTCTAAATATAGAATCATGTTGTTGGCAAATAGTGATAGTTTGGGTTCTTCTTTTCCTATTCATATCCTTTTAACTTCTTTCGTCTGTCTAATTGCTCTGGCTAGAATTTCAAGGATTATGTTGAATAGAAGTGGTGAAAGAGGGCATCTCTGCTTTTTTCCAGTTTTTAGAGGGAATGCTTTCAATTTTTCTCCATTTAGAATGACATTGGCCTTGGGCTTAGTGTAAATAGCTTTTACAATGTTGAGGTGTGTTTCTACTATCCCTAGTTTTTCTAGTGCTTTGAACATGAAGAGGTGTTGTATTTTGTCCAATGCTTTTTCTGCATCTATTAAGATGTATGATTTTTATCTTTCAGTCTATTGATGTGATGTATTACATTTATTGATTTCCATATGTTGAACCAACCTTACATCCCTGGGATGGACCCCACTTGATCATGGGGCACTATATTTTTAATATGTTTTTGTATGAGATTTGCCAAAATTTTATTGAGAATTTTTGTGTCTATTGAGAAGTGCAGGTATATTGGTCTGAAGTTTTCTTTCTTTGATGTGTCTTTGTCTGGTTTTGGTATCAGGGTGATACTAGCCTCATAGAATGAATTTGGAAGAGTTCCCTCTTTTTCTATTTCATGAAATAATTTGAGGAGTATTGGTATTAATTCTTCTTTGTAGGACTTGTAGAACTTGGCTGAGACTCCATCTGGTTCTGGGCTTTCTAATATTCTTAACATAAGAGAAGTGGAAGACTAGTCTTGTTAGTTGGAAAATGTTAAGATACACATGAATTTTTAGCAGAAGAGCACATGGAAACCAAAATATGTCATTTTGCCTCCTGGCCATGTGTCTGAAGAGTTAGAAATTTTTGTTCCTACCATGCCAATGATCTTAGAAATATCTGTTTGCTATTACCATGTCCTTAATAGTTCATTTCATATTAACCAACTTTCCCAAGTGTTTACAGATATTGTACTTATTATTTTCTTGTCAGGTGATTAAAGTTTTGCTTTTTTGTTTTGTTTGAATTATGTTTAAACTTGTGGAGGGGTAATAAATTTACCACCTATTCAAAATGAATGAAAGACCTTTTCTTTATGGGTTTTAGTTTTCTCATGGTCTTTTGTGTGTTGGAATTGGTTACATATCTATGTACTGATAATGTTAGTCATGATACTATTATAAATATAGTTGACATTTATTGTATGATCACTATTTTTAAAGAAATTTAAGCATGTTTTGAGTCTTTTTCTCTGTTCACTCTTCCAGATACCCAAATGTGTATATATAGGAATTCTCCTTGAGAATGATTTTAAAAAATTTGTTCTAATTAGTTATACAGACAGTAGAATGCATTTTGACACATCATACATAAATGGAATATAACTTCTCATTCTTCTGGTTGTACATGATGTAGAGTTACACCTTGAGAGTGTTTTGAAGTCCTCCTACCTTCAGCCTCAACTTTTCTATTCTTCCGTGTTTCCAACTTTACTAAACATTCTATCTACTCAGTTCCTCAAACTTGGATCTGGGCATCATATTTGACCTGTGATGCTTTTTCTCCAGGCTGATTGATCGATCAAATGTGAAGTCTTAGTATATACAACAGTCAATTTTAGCCTACAAATAGCTTGCAAATTGTTCCACCCTTCTTCATTCCCACAGCTGCCCCCTCCTCCATACCTCAGCTGCTCTACAGCAAGAGGCTCTGAACAGATAGCCAATTGATCTTGTCACCTTACAAAACACCTTGCCATAGAATAAATATCCACCTTCCTACTTTCTCATCTGCTGTCTCTTCAGACATTAGCCTTTCTGAAGTGCCTTCTTAGTTTAGAAGACACTTCTTCAAGGGGAATTTCCTCGATTCCTTACACTGGTTTTGGTCTCTCCTGCATAAAAGCACAGTACATCTTGCTTTTCTTTTTTTCACTCCTCATAATTATGTATATGTTATCTTCCCCATCAGACAGATTGCATGAAGGCTGGAAACACGTTAGTCGTGTTCAACACAATATTTACATTGTCTCACACAATACAGGTACTCCGTAAGTATTTTTTAAGTGCCTGCATGAATAAAACCTACATAGGTTCTCCTGTTCCAAGCCCCAGCTCTTTACACTACACCATCTGCTTTTAGACACATTTTGATTTAATTTTCATTTCATAAAAATTCAGTCTTTGCCTCAGCCTCAGGGCTCTGATGGGAATATCCAATGCATTCAATATAGACATTTACATTTTGTTTCCTATTTAGGCAGTATCTCAGTTTTCCTTAGTAATAAATTTCTCAGGATCTTTTTGAAATAGTAAAAAGATCAGAGAGGAATGGACGTTTTTGAATGAAAATGATTAAAGCACATTTTAAATAGTGCTAGATTATCCAAAAGCAAATTAAAAATGTGCTTCAGGCAAAAGATTTTGAATATTGATATTTCCTGAAAAGCATAAAAGTAACACTAATGGAAAAAAGTCAGAAATTCATTAAACTTCCTAAAATTCATCTTGATGTTTATTATTGATTATACTTTTCGTTATATAAGAGATGTAACACTATTAGAATCACTAAGGGCCTTAACAGAACCTACTTTGGAATATGAGTGTTAGTGATGTATAATTTTCTACATATTATAAACCAGTGCTCTTTCATTTTTATAATAATAGTAATACCCTTGTATTATTATTGATCAGATACTATGATAGGTATTTTACATGCATTTATCTCTTCAGGTTATCTTGAAAGTTAGGGGTTATTCTCCGTGTCTTTAGATAAGGAAAGTGAGTTAGGATGTCTCGATAACATGGCAAGGTTAGGTAGCCCATACTTTCTGGCAAATCATACTAACTGTGTGACTGGGGTTATAACTTTCCCCCCCATCATATTTGTCCTGGTAAGACAATCCCAATGCTGACTATGCAGCAGGATTTCATATATTGCTTCAATCTGCTTAAATTGGCTACTGTGCAAAACTGAAGCAAAACCCTAGCAGCTCAATAGAAAATCTATATGTTCCAACAGGATGCCCACAGGGAAGCAGCAGAGCTCTAATTTGGAACAATCAGCATGGCAAAGAGTGGGGCAGGATTGCTTTGAAAAAATATACAAGAATTTCAGTCAGTGTAGTTGACAGAAGAACTGGGATTTATTGTAGAAAATATTTTATTTTCTTTAGAATCAGTCATTGCATGTATCTGGAGTCAGCAGCTAAATTTCTTTTATTCAGGATGTGGCTAGGTTCCTAACTGGCTAAATGGTATGTTTTAAACAGAGACTAGGTTTCAGTATTCAGCGAAGTATGGAGAAAATTTGAGTAAATAAAATAATTTTCATGATAAAATCAGTTTGAGCCAAAAAACATATTGACTAAAACAAATTTACAAATTTTGAGAATTTGAAACTAGCTAAAATGAATTGGGAAAATGCCTCAACCATAACGTGTGGCAGATATTTTTGTGAAGACGTAGTCTACCTGAACTCTGGAATTTTTTGGCTCTCCTTCCTAAGGTGAGCCCTTGAGGAGGCAGGGGTCAGTGCCAGCCAGCTCTCTCCTTTGGTAAAGTACACCAGATGTCAACAACCTTGGTTCCGGACTAGACCTGGTTACCATTTCAAGGTGCATATGTTAGTAGGACTTTCTAAAGAATATTTATATAGGGAAGATGATAAGAAAAGTTGATAAATTATGTTGTAATTTAGTCAATGTTCATTGAATGTTTAAAAAGGAATGAATCATCTTTACCTCAAAAGTAGACTAATATTTTCTTAGTTTTAATTTACTAGAAAAATTTCCTTTATGTTTTCTTTTGAATTTCTCTTTTATAATGTGTTAATCTAAAGTAGCTCTCCCCTTTCTAGGCATACCCCTACTGATTAATTACCTCCCTCATTTGCTTGAGATACTACTTGCCTGACATTTTCAACTTGATGCCTTTGTGTCTCTTCATGTGCGTTTCAGTGAGTCACAGTGACTCTATTGTAACAGCTCATTTTGCAGCTAGTTCCACAGTTATACATGTGCTGACTTTCTCTGCATTGTGAGACATAATGGTTAGAATATGGTGTTAATAAGGCCAAGTGTGTTTATCCTCTTACAGGTCAATGAGCACCACTCAGAGAAATTGTCTATTATAAGTGTACTGCTTAGTATCATATCTCTGGCCCCAGGGAGCAAGTCTACCATTGAACATAAGGTGAGGCAAAGATTGCTATTTTGATATCCATTCTCAGAGATTTGTAATATCATTTCAAAGTAGTATCATAGAGACTTTCTCTGATCTGAAAAAATTCCTCCTATAAAAGCACACAGATAATCTGGTTACATTCCTCTCCAATAATTTTTTTGAACACACAAATTATTTTATTTCAGAATAGCAATTTTTTTCCACTATTGTGGAAATTTTCCACTTTGGCCACTCATGTCTCCTGGTAAGTACACCCTTGTGGTGATAGTCCCCTCCTACATTGATGCCAGGCTTAGCTATGTGACTTGTTTTGACCAATGGGATCTCAGAAGACATGTGGCACGTGGTAGCGTGAGATATGTTCACATAAGAGAACTTGGCCTTTTAGAGAGCTGCTACCACCAACATAGGAGGCTTGGACTAACTTCTGTAAGGAAGAAAGACCACATAGACAGAAGGAGCCAACTGCCTCAATATATCATCAGTCAAACTTACTCCTGTCAACCCTCCAGCTGAATGTGGACAGTTGTATAAGTGAGTTCAAGTGAAATGAGCTGAAGAACCACCAAAGTCAGGAGAAATACTGAATCATTAGTCTTTTTTTTACATCAATGAATTTTGAGGTGTTTTATTATTTAGTCACAGACAGTAGACACATTCATACATACAGCCTTTTTGTTTAAATGTATGTGATATGTATATATTTTGTAGCAAGATACAGAATAAAAAGATAACTTAGATAACCTTTACTTTTTTTCTTACACTTTGCTGTAACCATAGCAAAAATTACTCAATTTTTTTGTGTTTATCATCTCGATATTAGAGAAAATTACCAATTATTAAATTTGTGCTCTGTGTGGCTTCTGACTATGAACACTTTAGTTATCAGCATTAGGAGTCTATCCATATAACAACACTTTTTGAGCTATAGAAAAATGTATCATATTAAATTTTCAGTATTTTTATTTAAATTGCTGGAACTTTAGAGGAAGCTAAAATCTGAGATGATAAAAAGAGATAGAGACAGAGAGGTGAGAGTGTCTCCATAACTATATTTTTAAGAGGCAAATAACTGAATACTCAATCTTACAACAATCTAGGCTATTTGTTTTCTCAGAGTTCTCTCTCTGTATTTCTTCCATTAGTGAAAGATGGTGGTTGGAGGCTACTAGATGTTTCCACCACATGAGATAAATTTATAAGCCAGGAAGAATTCCCATTGCATTCAATAATCTACTTTCTAGACCAAGGTTTTCTTTTTTTTTTTTTGGTACTGGAGATTGAACTCAGGGGTATTTGACCACTGAGCCCATCCCCAGCCCTATTTTGTGTTTTTTTTATGTAGAGACAGGGTCTCTCTGAGTTGCTTAGCACCTTGCCATTGCTGAGGCTGGCTTTGAACTCACGATTCTCTTGTCTCCGCCTCCTTACGTGCCAAGGTTTTCTTAATGTTATATCTTAAAGTACCTTTTAGGACATCTAAAAACAAAATATAAATATCACTTATGCTTAAGTGCTCTTTGGACCATTACTTCAAAACACCCATCCCAGCTATGAACTTTGATCTTCTTAAAACAAATGAACTCTCTCTAAATAAATGTCTTTCCTTTTGATTCAGACTAATGATGAATTTTATATAGTAAAGTGTATTTTTATTATAATTTTGTTACTCAGTTAATTTATTTTTCTTATAGATATTTCAAGGATTTTTTTACATGCATGATATAAATGGGTTAATAATGAGCCTAGAAGCCAACAATACCTGAATTTTAGACCCAGATGAAACATTGCCTAGTTACATGGCTTATAGGCAATAATTTAACTTTCTATAATTTAAAAAAGAATTTTATTTTAATTTTTTCCATAGTTTTTTCTTTTTCAAAAAAATTGGTTCTTTTTAGATATAAATGACAGTAGAGTGCCGTAGTCTTATTTATTTATTTTTATGGTGCTGGGGATCAAACCCAGGGCTTCATGAATGCTAGGCAAACATTTTACCACTAAGCTATACATCCCTGGTCTCTTTCCATAGTTTTAACTTTAAAACATGGAACTAATAATACTTTCTTTGTTTTCCTCATAAGATTTTTGAAGAACCAACCAAAGTCATGTATATGAAAATATTAATTGGTATTAATAACAACCTAACTATTTAAATTAAACAATACAATATCTGGAGTTATAACTTAAAGATTCAACCTTAAAATCTTCTCAATAGTTCTTCAGTATTTGCACACTGTATATTTTGACAGTGTATATTGAAGGTTTTATTATGGATATGAACTAAGAACCATTTTTATTTCTCAATGCATTTGAAAGAGTATCATTGAGCTGGGCATAATGGCACATGACTGTAATCTCAGTGACTTGGAAGGCTGAGGCAGGGAGATAGCAAGTTCCTGTCTCAAAAGAGATTCTGCCTTGAAATAAAAAATAATCATATTTTTTAAAAAGTGCTGGAGATGTAGCTCAGTGGTAAAGCATCCCTGAGTTCAATACTCAGTACCAGTACCAAAACCAAACCAAACCAAAACAAAACAAAACAAAAAATCTCCTCTGGAAAAGCAGCATGATACAATAACATTATTCTTGGGGCCTCTGTGCCTAGTTTGGGAGTTTTTTGAGGTCACAATCAAATTATTTGGCTTCCATAAATGTTGGTCAAACATGAGGTGAATCTTTTTCAAACTGACACATGACCTACATTGCCACATTCCAATTATATCTGATTTCCTTGATAATATATCTTGACATTTGCTAGATACAATGTTTATCATTTCCAAATACGTATACTTTGACAAAATCCTAGACTATATGGAAAAATATTGCAGACTGTTATTTGCATACCATCAATCTTATGCTTGACTTAAAAAACATTATTTGAATCATTTGCATGAAAACAAGATCTTTGTCTTTTAAGAGTTTATCTCCTCCTGCTGCTATATATCTTATGCTGGATTATGACTTCATTTGAGGAATAAACAGCAGGAACAGATGAACTCTTAAAAATAAAGATCCTGTTTTTATGCAAATACCTCTAATAATTAAAACCAAGAAATAGATAAGTTGTACACAAATTCTCTGGCCAAATCCAATAGAGTTTTTAAAAATAAAAAAGGCTTTCATGTTTCAATTTAACATCTGAAGTCAGTGTAGTTTGCATGTGTCACTTTGATCTTTAAAACCCTATGTGGTCTTGGCACCACTTTCAATGAGGACCCTTAGGTTCCCTGCAGTTTTTTCTCCAAAGGGCTTAGGGGAACTAAACATAATTGTTTTCTCTCAGAGTTTAGTTAGCAAACATTTCTTGAATTTGAAAATGATGATAATAATATGTGGCTGTACATATACATGTATGTATGTATGTATATTTATGTAAGTGCATGTGTGTGGATGTGTTTAATAGTTATAGTACTTTGTGGTTCTGGGAATTGAACCTAGGATCTAGTGTATGCCTGGCAAGAACTACATCACTAAGCTACAACCTCAGCCCCTGGTTGTAGTATTTTATATTACGCTCGGTTAGTTATATAAGTTAAAATGTGTCACTCTGGCCAGGTGTGGTGGCTCACGCCTGTAAATCCCAGCAGCTCAGGAAGCTGAAGCAGGAGGATCACAAGTTCAAAGTTAGCCTCAGCAATGTAGTGAGGCCCTAAGCAACTTGGTGAGACCCTGTCTCAAAATTAAAAAATGAGCTGGACTGTTCAACAAATGGTGCTGGGAAAACTGGAAATCCATATGCAGCAAAATGAAACTAAATTCCTCTCTCTCACCATGCACAAAATTCAACTCAAAGTGGATCAAGGACCTGGGAATCAGACCACAGACCCAACGCCTAATAGAAGAAAAAATAGGCCCAAATCTTCATCATGTCGAATTAGGACCATACTTCCTTAACAAGACTTCTATAGCACAAGAAGTAAAATCAAGAATCAACAAATGGGATGGATTCAAACTAGAAAGCTTCTTCTCAGCAAAAGAAATAATCAATGAAGTGGACAGAGAGCTGACATTCTGGGAACAAATCTTTGCCACACACATATCCAATAGAGCACTAATCTCCAGGATATATAAAGAACTCAAAAAACTTAACACCAAAAAAACTAACAACTCAATCAATAAATGGGCCAAAGAGCTGAACACAAAATTCACAGAAGAAGATATACAATCCATCAACAGACATATGAAGAAATGTTCAACATCTCTAGCAATCAGAGAAATGCAAATCAAAACTACCCTAAGATTTCATCTCACGCCAGTCAGAATGGCAACTATCAAGAATACAAACAACAATAAGTGTTGGCTAGATTGTGGAGAAAAAGGCATGCTCATACATTGCTGGTGGAACTGCAAATTGGTACAACCAATCTGGAAAGCAGTATGGCGATTCCTTAGAAAACTTGGAATGGCACCACCATTTGAGCCTGCTATCCCACTCCTCGGTCTATACCCAGAAGACCTAAAAACAGCAAACTACAGTGCTGCAGCCACTTCAATGTTTATAGCAGAGCTCAGTTCACAATAGCTAAACTAGCCGGGCGGGGTGGCTCAAGCCTATAATCCCAGCACTTAGGGAGGCTGAGACAGGAGAATTGCGAGTTCAAAGCCAGCCTCAGCAATGGCGAGGTGCTAAGCAACTCAGTGAGACCCTGTCTCTACATAAAACACAGAATAGGGCTGGGGATGTGGCTCAGTGGTCGAGTACCCCTGAGCTCAATCCCCAGTACCAAAAAAAAAAAAAAAAACCACAATAGCTAAACTGTGGAACCAACCTAGATGCCCTTCGATAGATGGATGGATAAAGAAACTGTGGTATCGATACACAATGGAATATTACTCAGCATTAAAAGAGAATAAAACTATGGCATTTGCAGGTAAATGGATACAGTTGGAGAATATCATGCTAAGTGAAGTAAGCCAATCTCAGAAAACCAAATGCCGAATGTACTCGTTGATAAGCGGATGCAGATCCATAATGTGGGGAAGGACATGGGAACAATGGAGGAACTCTGTTCACAGGGGTGTAAGGGGGGAGGGAGCATGGGGACAGTAAAAGTGGTGGAATATGATGGTCATCATAGCCCTAACTTTATGTATGACTGCATGTATGTTGTGATTCTATACAACTTACAACTAGAGAATTGATGTTATCCTGATATGATATTGATATTGAAATTGATATGATATTGAAATTCATATGTTATCTATGTACAATGAATCAATTTGCACTCTGTTATCATGTAAGCCTAAATAGAACAAATAAATAAAATATGAAAAAAAATGGGCTGGGGATGTGGCTCAATGGTTAAGTGCCCCTGGGTTCAATCCCTGGTACCAAAAAAAAAAAAAAAAAAAAAAAAGAATGAATGAAAAGAATAAATGAATTACCCTGACTTTTGACAAATTGTTTTTTTTCAATGTCTTCAAAGATGAGAGTAAACTTTGTTATTAAAATGATTTTAAGTCCCCTTTTCACATAATTAAATATATTTTTGTTTTTTCCAACTCCTGACAATGCTTATTGCATTCATCCATTTTTTAACTTCTTTTAATAACTGTGCTTTCCGCCTGTGCCTCTTTTAAAAAATAGCCAACTCAATATATTTTTGATTTGGTTATTTAATACTGCATCTCTGCTTGGGACAGCTTGACTAGGGCTGGTGGATCTACTGCCAGGATGGCTGCCTCACACGGCTGCCAATTTGGCAGTGGGATGGTGGCTGGGAGCTCAGCTGGACTGCTGGGCAGGGGCCTACTTTGCTTTCCATGTGGATGTTGCTGTAGGCTTCTTGGGCTTCTTCAAAACTTGGATGCTGGGTTTGAAGAGCTAATATTCAAAGGGACAGAAACAAGCTGCCGGTCCCTTTTACCTAGAAACCAGCACAGCATCATTTCTCCCATACTCTATTGATCACACAGTCAGAGAGCCCTCCCAGATTCACGGGCAGAAACATAGCCTACACCTCTTCATAGAAAGATGTCAGAATTTTCAGCCTCATGTACCATATTATATTTCATTTTGAAAGTTGAGCCTGAATTCAGATATTGGTAGCCAAGCTGTCCTTGGTTCTTCCAAGGAGATCAGCATCCTCTGCCAATCACTTTAGGCACTGTACATTCCTGAAGGGCTTCCTGTGTTACCTTTGCTTTCTTCAGTGTTAGGAGCTTTCTAGGATGGCAGAAGAGCTCTGAGATATGCCAGCCACCACAGACCTTAGTTTGAAGGGATTTTTATCACACAGCTTAAGAATACAGGGAACTCAACTTGACAATGACCTTAGCTCTTACTCCCTCTGGTAGACTCCTTGACAGCCTTTAGGACTTCATTGGCAATGGGGCCTCCTGTGGCAACAGTAGACAAGAGCAAGGGGACAAATCTCTATAAAAAAAGGAAGTACTGAATCAGTGAAGGGCGTTTGCTTCTTGTCCTCTCCTGACATTGATGTCACCCCTAACTATAAGGCCTGTCCTCCTTCCTGCCATATGGGCATGAGAAGAACTCATTTTCTTTTCTTTTAATGGTTAGTGAGGTTGTTGTCATTCCTTTGTCATGCCTTTTTCAACTGCAAGAATGTTTAGCAGAGGAGGCTAGAAGTGACCTTAACTAAGTGACCCCAAACTAAGACTGTTGGGTCTGGTATTCAAATGAGTGAAATGCTGCTGTTGTCTAGATGTGAGGATTTATGATCTACCTCTCAAAGTGGTGATTTTGTGGTTTAGGTAAGTTATCACGTATGTGGGTAATAGCCTTTCAGTAGACTTCATCAGCTGGATAAATGAAGGACACTGGAAAGGAAGGCTAGCATTTGCGAATAGCCTTCACCTGCTTGCAGCTTCCCACCTGAACACACAGGGCCTTTCTACCTGACATCAGGAACTTAACATAGAGGTGAACTTAATATAAAGCTCTCCCAGGTTTATAGCCTGCTGGATTCAGACTGCATGCGAAGAAGCATTGTCTTCTTTTCTTTTACTTTAATGCAGACTTTTGGATTTGGATTATATATATCCCCACCCTCATGTGACTTAGGCTTATTCATTTACATGTTTAGATGCATGAGGGGATGAATTCAGTATCTATGAAAGTGACAAGTGCACACAGAACTCCAAGTTCATACCTCTAGAATTATACCTTCCTCTGAAACAGAAACAACCAGCATGAACAACTCTAAAAATTCTATGCTTCTCAATTACATAGGAGTAAAATAAAGTTTATAAGAATGGCCTATTCTTGGACTGGGGTTGTGGCTTAGTGGTAGAATGCTTGCCTAGCACATGTGAGGCACTGGGTTCAATTCTCAGCACCATATATAAATGAATGAATAAAATAATGGTCCATTGACAACTAAAAAATATTTAAAAAGAATGGCCTATTCTTATTTAGCTAGTTAGTTTTAGTTATTCCTGCATATTCTATTTTTTATGGTATGAAATATGTAGAAACAAGTTGATTTTCTTTTGTCCCCTTGCCTATATATCTCACAGTAGAGCTACTCATTTGTAAGTTTGTAAATTTATATGTACATGCAGGAATATGGAAAGATACACATATTTCTATGATACCTTAGTGGGTCTGCATGATCATAGCACAATCAGGTCTTATCCTAAATATCTGGATGTGGCCCTCCATGACTGGTGAAGATTCACTTACAACTAGCACACACTGCATTTTCAGATTCATCTGTTCATCTGCCCAGGGAATATTTCATATTTTTTAAAAATTTCTATTCCAACCATTATGTCAATGTATCATCAGTTCATTTAGTGTAAGTAATGTACCGCTTTTACATTAAACTAGTTTTTACTATGAATAACCCAAATAAACTGTTAAGAAGAAAAGAGTGTATGAGTGATTGGGATTATTTTGCTGACATTTTGACAAAATCCTCTTTTATTTAGTCTTCCTTCTCTCCTAATCATTTCCTCCTTTGTTCATCACTGATACACCTGATTTCTTTTCCTCTCTTGCTCTTCTATTCTGGTTATATTCAGGGCATTCTATTTTTGCCTAGACTTTTAAAATTAATGGCACAACTTTAGATAATAATCAGAACTTCACTAACCTTACACCTCCTGTGATCTGACTCCCAAAATAAGGGAATTTTAATTAGTGTGCCTTTTGGTGCCACAGATGTAGCTACAGAAAGTAGGAAAAACACTTCTTTTTCTAAAAAACCCTTACCAAATGAGCTACCTGATTGACCACTGGATATTAACGAAAGTCCTGCCATGTGAGACTCCCAATTTAAGAGCAGTGATAATGAAAAGGAGAAGAAAGGGGAAACAGCCGGTGTCAACTACAAAAATAAAATAAAAATATTTCTTCTAAACTTTACTATTTTATTAACACCATCCTTTCCTAATTTAAAACTCCTATCAGATTTGAAAAGAATAGTGAAGACTGAAGGAAATGTGTAATGAAGAAATTCCTCTCAGTTGAATATCAGCAAAAAAGCTCCATGGAGCATATACCTGTTACCTCTTTAGGAGATATTTTTATTCTGTGCCAAGCCATAAGCTGCCACTCTACCCCAGTCACTCTGTGCTCCTGGACTGGGATGCCTCATAAAGAAGTAGGTCCACAATACACATGACGAATGCTTGCCTACTTCTCTTCTTTCATTCTCAGTTAATTGTCTACTAATAGTAATCCTAATATAGTAGGTTCATCAGTGAAGTGTTCTATGTTGGTGGACTGTGAAATTGTTGGGATCACGAAGGTGCCCATATATTTGGTCAAATATAATTTTGGGTGTTTCTCTGAGATCATTTTTGGATGAAATTGACATTTAAATAGGTGGAGTTTCAGTAAGATAGATTGCCCTCTATAATGTGGGTAGGTCTCATTTAATCAGTAGCCTGAATAGGGAGGAGAAAAAATGATTTGTCTCACTTAAGCAAGACAGAATTCTCCAGCAGACAGCCTTTGGACTTCATTTACAACATCAACTCTTCTTGATTCTATAGTAGATGGCCTTTGGACTCCCATTGGAACATTGGTTTTTCCTGGACCTCTGACTTGCTAGCTCACCCTGCAGATTTTGGTTTTCTCAAGCCTCCATAATCACATCAGCTAATTCCTTATTATCTATCTATCTATCTATCTATCTATCTATCTATCTATCTATCTATCATCTCTTATCTAATCTATGCCATCCCTGAAATACCTGAAAACCATGCTGCAAATCTACCATAAGTTATTCATTCACAAATGATTGTTGGACTCATATAGGATCCAACATCCTCCTCTAAAGTCTAGAAAAAGCCCCTCCCCTCATCAAGTAAACTTTCTAGTGATTATATAGAAATAATAAGCAAATAAATAAACAAATAATCAAGAAAGAGACTTCGTGGAGGAAATAAACTAAAGTAACAGAAGAGGACCGGGTTGCGGGCGATCACGTAGTGTATGATATCTTTAAATAAACTTGTAATTCATAAAGATGGCCTGTTGTTCTTTTTTTCACTATTTTTATATTTTGCATCTGGCAATTACTTGTAGAAGAGAATGTTTATGTAATACTTTTCTAAAAGCATAAAAATTATTATTAGGAAAATCATAGAGTTTGATTTCTTTCTAAGGTGATGAAAATGTTCTAAAATTATATGGCAAAGACTGCATAACTCTGTACAGGTACTAAAACCCTTGAGTCATGTGCTTTAAATGGACCAATTATGTGGTATGTGAATTATATCTCAATAAAGTTGTTAAAAAAGAATATTGTTCCACTCTGTCATAGTAATAACCAGTATAGGATTTTCTCCCCACAACAGCATACCTTGAGGAAGAAGGTCTATTTACACTTTCTAGATTGTACTTTCTCCTTTGCCATTGTTGTTAGCATGCTACGTGGGCCCTGGGAGCCTTAATGTTAATAATAGCTATAAGCTACTGGGCTCCAATGTACCAGTACATTGGAGTATTTTGTGTTGAATATTTTGTCTATGTTATTTTATTATTTCTTTAAGATATGTAGGCATTTAGCATCTCCATTTTATAGATGAGAAAACTGAAGCTGAGACTTGGTAATGCTATGCTCAGAATGTTTGTGTCTCTCCAAAATTTCTACATGGAAGTTTAATCACCATGTGATGGTACTTGGAGATGGGGCTTCTGAGAGGTCAAGAGGGTGGAGCTCTAATGAATGGGATTAGTGTCCTTCTACAGAGGTCCTAGAGAACTCTCCTGCTCTCTTTCTGTCATATGAGGATACAACATGAAGTTGAGAAACCAGAAAGAGGACCCTCACTAGAAATTGACGATGCTGACACCCTGATCTTAGACTTCCAGCCTGCAAAACTATGGGAAGTAAATTCCTTTGTTCAAGCCACAGAATACCATAGAATGGGTATGGTATTCTGTTACAACAGCATCAACTAAGAGAGTTCAGCAATTTAACTTCATTAACACAGCTGATTAAGTAGTAGAACCAGAGTGAATTACTACTATAGTGAAGACAATACCGTAGAGTAAATTTCTGTTCTTTAATGTGATCCCCTCTTGTTGATGTCCCCTCTTGTTGCACTGAGATGAAGCATAGTTCAGTGGCTAAAGGGTTCCCTTAAGCATGCCTTTCCCTCTGGTAGCTGCCTTCTCTTCCTTCTCTCCCCCACTTCCTGTTCCTTTCCCTTTCTCTTCTTTCCCTTTTTCACTCTTTTCCTCATCCTTCTTTGTTTCGGGCTGAAAACTAAAAGATAATGAAGAACTTTGGAAACAAGTAGTAAAGAGGATATGTAATTCAGGAGTGATGGCAGTTTAATTAAATTCTAGCTCCTTTCTGCAAGTTTTATAGAGGAAAAAGATATGGTCTTGGGCTTTATTGTACTATAAAATCTTGATTCTAATTCCTGAGGAAAGGCTTCCTTTTCTCAGCTACCATCTGTCTGGCACTGTTTGAGAGTGGCCATAGATCACTGGACCTGTACAGTGGGACATCCTGGAATGGGAATTGCAGCAGAGAAAATAATTGTTACCTTGTTGTAAAGGTGGGAAGACAGTCCATTTTCCCCCTAGAAATGCTGTACTTTTTAATATCTATGAAGGCACCATAGCATTTCCTGTCACTTAAAGCTCATAAAATTAATAAAATAATACACTAAACATTCACCAAGTACCTCCTGTGTACATATGACTGCTGCACAGTATTGGGGCACTTGAGTGATTGGGCTTTTTCACCAATGAGAAATTCTATTAGCTTCTCTACCAATATGAATGCCCCTAAATAACTATAATCTAAGTAAAAATTATTGCTTTGAAAAATGAAGGTTCAAAGTATATCTGTCTTCTCCCTCAATAGAGGACTTTCTTATCCCCTCTATAGAGACATTTTGGAACTATTCCTGATATGGTGGTATTTTGAGAGGTCATAAGCTTTATAAAATGTTCCTTTTCCTCACTGAGCTTTTAATCTAATTGAAGGGTAAATATGTGAACTTATCAAAAAGCAAATATCAATAAAATATTTACTGGGGTGAAGCAAGAGGTATGACAAGGACATATGAATTCTGAAAGTATTCACAAGAGGAGCAGAAATAGCATGCATTTCAAGCTGTTCTGTGTGGGGGACCAAAGCAGGGGGTGTACAGCTTCTCAGCAAGTTGGGTGAAAGAGGGATTGTACTAACATTTAATATTGGACACTGAAAGGGGCTTAGCGACTCAGAAATTTGGATACAATAAACAAAGAAGAAAGTACATCACAGTTGACCCAGCAATATGGATTCACCATAGGCAGAAGGAAGTGGATCACAATCTTGGTATGGAGAAACCTTAGATAAAGAATGCTGCCTAATCTTAGCTGATCCAGATCAAGTATTTAGCTGCACAGCATGCTAGTACTTGAAAAGTGTGCTCTGTATCTCAACTGGCCTTGAAGAGCTGAGGTGGAGCCATCTTGGGGCAAGCATGCCACCATGGTGGTGACTGTGGGACTAGGAGATCAGGAAACAAACACACACACACACACACACACACACACAGCCAAGGCATCCCTGCAGGTGCCTATTGAGTGATCTAGGCCAGGCATGATGGAACATCAGTGAAATAGGTGCAGAGTAGACTGCACCCAGGAGATTTTGAGTTGGAAGGTAAAAGGGAGACCGATTTGCTTCTTCTTTGTGTCTAGCAGCTCATGAGACCAGCTGAAGTGGGCTGGGAGTCTGACTTGGCAGAGGTAAATACACTCAGGACTAAGCCTGGGAATGCTGTGCTCCTGGGCAACAGTGGGTGGATTGGCCTCCCTTCCCATGATTGGAGGCTCTTCAAAACCAGACCACATCAGAGAGACTGGCTACTTTATACCCCTAGGGGCAGGTTAATCTAGTCTCTCCAAAGTAGGCCAACCCAACAAAGCTCCTGAGGACAGGTTAGACCTCAGTGGCACCTTCTGGAATGACCATAACAGGATGCTACAAAAGGGATATCTTGAGAGCGCACTGAACTGATTGGAATGGACAAAATGCAAACTGACAGTACATCCTAAACAATACCACCTCTAACTGGTGAGAAGGGTCACTAAGCTTCAGTTTTACAGCTTCAATCAAACAGCTTCAATCTTATGCTATTTCAACTGGTAGCTCAGAGAGCAGCACAAAAACAAGAAGGGTGTAACAACCTCCACTCCATCCCTCTACCAGTACATAACTCAAGAAGAACTGGAAAGAGAGACTACTGAACATAGATAATGACCATCCAATCTGGGCAACTATTTTGACCACCCAGTAGAGAAGTTTACTTCAGTCTTCACTAAGATTTTGGATTTTTTAAAAAAATTTAATTTAATTCCTTTCTGTGTGTGTGTGGTGTGAATTGTAGCTATACTAATTGGTTCAGGGACACATGTCCATATGCTTATTTGTCTCTTTTCTATCATTTTTAGCATTTTTTAATGTAATTATTTTTTCCTAACATTGTCTTGTGAGGGTTCATATATGTTTGGATTGCATATCTTGGTTTGGTTTTGTATTATTTTCATTTGTTTTTTTTCTCTTGTTTCTCTTTCTCTCTTATCTTCTCCTACTAATGGCCAAATTATATTGTTCTCTCTCCCCAATACCTTGCTTCTTCTAGTTTACCCTTCCTTCTCTATGAGCATCACCTGCTACATCTCTTCTGCATTCTCTCTGTTCTCTTTCTGAAGTGGTAAAGTCTTTTCTAACTTCCTAACACATTTAATTTTCCCCTAATTAACTTCATTTTTACCATGATTCAGAACTAATTGGTTTATATAACTCATGCCCCCAACATTGATACTAATAAAATTATTACTGCTGTGGACAAAATAGTTGATACCTGCTGTTTGCTTTAAAGCCAGAGCTAGTTATTGTTTTCACTGTTGACAATTGTTGAACCCACCATTCCTCTTTTTCGATCACAATTAATGTTGAAGACTCATAGTGGGATCCAGGTATTTATTTTATTTTATTTTTAATTTTTTAGGTACTTGAGATTGAACTCAGAGGTACTCGACCACTGAGCCACATCCCCAGCCCTATTTTGTATTTTATTTGGAGACAGGGTCTTGCTGAGTTGCTTAGAATCTCAATTTTGCTGAGGCTGGCTTCGAACCCACGATCCTCTGGTCTCAGCCTCTGGAACTGTTGGGAGTACAGGCATGCACCACCATGCCTGGCTGGGTGTTTACTTTAACACTGTGTATTATTTGTTGTTTGCAACTGTTGTTACTATTGTTTATTTCTTCTTCCTTCTGTGAGGTGCTGGGAACCTAGGTACGCTAGAAGTTAACAAGTTAGAGACTGTTGCTGAATTAAACATCCCTTGCATTATACCAACTCAAAGAAGTAAGGAGACAAAAGCCCCCAAACCAACAATGAGGATCCAGGGAGGAACAGAGAGGGATATCAGGTTCCACAGCTTGGCATCTACACAAACATAAAAAACAGACAGAAGCCTCAGAATAAATAAGATAATTGCATACAAAAGAACACACACTCAAAAAGAGGTAGAGGAATCTACCTCAATTGATACACAAGGAAAACACCTTGAAAACATGAGAAAATAGGCAAACAAGTCTTCCCCCCAAATCCACAATCCACAAAGGATGCAACTGATAGTGAGGTAGACAAAAACGTAGAGAAAGATTAAGAAAAACTGATTATGAACATGTTCAACGAACTAAAAGAAGATCTAAGGAAGGAATTAAAAGAGCAATTATAGAAGATGAAAGACCACTCTAATGAAGAAATAGATAAATGGAAAGAAACCAAGCAGAACTCCTAGAAATGAAAGGCACAATCTATCAAATTTAAAATTCACTTGAAGGCATCACTAACAGATTAGATTGCTTAGAAAATAGAACTTCAGCCTTTGAAGACAGAACCTCAAGCACTGAAGACAGGGTATATGAACTTGAGTACATAGAAAGAAGTAAAGGGGAAAAAAAATCATAGAACATGAGCAGAATTACAAGAACTTTGGGACAATTTTAAAAGACCAAACTTGAGACTCACCAGGATAGATGAGAACATGGAGATACAAACTAAAACCATCAAGAATACTTTTAATGAAATAGTTACAGAATACTTTTTTCATATCAGAAACAAGATATACAACCACAGGGGTTGTACAGACTCCAAAGAGACCAAGCCAAATGAGAAGGTCACCAAGATATATCATAATCAAAATGCCTAACAGAAAATAAAGAAAAAATACTGAAATCCTCAAGAGAGAAACATCAGGTCACTTTAGAGGCAAACCAATAAGCCTCACTTCTGACTTCTCAGCTCAGAACCTAAAATTAAAGAAGGCTTGTAATGAAATAACTGTCATCTGTTTGTTATTATGCCCAGAAAAACTCAGTTTTATATTTGAGGGGGAAATTAAAACTTTCCACAACAACAATAAACTAATTTATAATAATTTATGAGTACCAAGCCAGAACTGCAAAGAATACTCAAAGATTAACTGCACACAAAGGAACTAAAAATCAATTCCCAAAGGTCAGAAACAGAGAAAGTTCAATTGAAGAATAATCCAAAGTTCAATTGAAGAATAATAATAAGAATAATATTCTTATTATTAAAGAATAATTTCTTTAATAATAAGAAAATGAGAATCAAGGCAGGATAAAAGACAGCAAAAAATCAAAAACACATATCCATATTAATGCTGAATGTTAACAGTCTCAACTGTTAACCACAAACACATATCCATACTAATGCTGAATGTTAACAGTCTCAACTCCCAAATTAAAAGACACAGATTAGCTGAATGGATACAAAGACAAAATACAACTATATGCTATTTACAAGAGACTCATCTTATAGGTGAAGACATACACAGGCTGAAGGTAAAAGAATGGTAAAAATATTCCAGGCATATGGTCCAAGGAAACAAGCATGAATAGCTATTTTCATATCTGACAAAGCAGACCTCAGGCAAAAATTAATCAGAACATACAAGGAAGGCCACTACATCCTAGTAAACAGAACATTCCAACAAGATATAATAATAGTGAACATTTATGTCCCAAATGTCAATGTAATCAATTACATAAAAATAAATAAATAATAATGGGGGCAGGAAAGATGGTGCAATGAGATGGACATCATCACCCTGGGTACATGTATGACTGTACATATGGTGTGACTGTACATCATGTACAACCAGAGAAATGAAAAGTTGTGCTCCATTTGTGTACAATGAATCAAAATGTATTCTGCTGTCATGTATACATAATTAAAATAAATAAATAAAACCTCATGACCTTAAATCCCACATAGACCCCAACACAATTATACTGGGAGATTTAAATACACCCTTATCACCAATAGACAGGTCACCCAAACTTAAAATCAATAAAGATATTTGTAACCTAAACAAAACAGTTAATCAAATGGACCTAATGAACATCCACAGAATATTCCACCCAAAAAAGCTGAATTTACCTTCTCAAACTGTGCATGGAACCTTTTCCAAAATATATCATATCCTAGGACACAAAACAAATCTTAGTAAATACAAAAAAATTGGTATAACCCCAGTATCCTATCAGATAATAATGGGATGAAGCTAGAAATCAACAGGAAGAAAAATAATAGAAACCACACAAATGTGGAGATTGACCAATACTCTCTTAAGTGAAGAATGGATCAAAGAAGAAATGAGAATAGACATTAAGAAATTCTAAGAAATGAATGAGAAAAATGATAAAACATATCAAAATCTCTGAGATAGTATTGAAGTAGTTCTAAGAGGAACATTTATAGCACTGAATACCTATGTTAAGAAAATAGGGAGATCCTAAATAAATAAGCTTATGCTCCACCATGAAATTGAACCAAATACTTTTTATGAAGCCAATATAACTCTGGTACCAAAATCAAAGATGCATTAATGAAAGAAAACTTCACACCAATATCCCTGATGGACATAGATACAAAAATCCTGTAAAGGCCATTTATTATAAACCCAAAGACAACATCATACTAAGTGGAGAAAAACTAAAAGCATTTCCTCTAAAAAGCCATTGTTCAGCCTGCCCTTTCAGCCCCAAGGCTGTCTAGTTTCACAACTCTTATTCAAGATAGTTCTTGAAACATTAGCCAGAGCAATCAGGCAAGAAAAAGATATCAAGGGACACAAATAGGAAAAGAAGAAGTCAAACTTTCTGTTTGCTGACAAGGTGATATTATAACTTGAAGACCCAAAAATTTCCATCAAAATACTTCCAAAGCTTATAAATGAGTTTAGCAAAGTAGCATAATACAACATCAGCACCCACAAATCAATATCTTTCCGATACTCTAACAGGGATTCAATTGAGGAAGAAATCAGGAAAACTATCCCATTCACAATAACCTCAAAAATTAGGTATTAATCTAACCAAGGAGGTAAAAGAGCTCTACAATGAAAATTATAGAACAATGAAGAAAGAAATTGAAGAGGACCTTAGAAGATGGAAAGACCTCTCAAGTTCTTGGATAGGTAGAATTAATATTGTCAAATTGATCACACTACCAAAAACAATATACAGATTCAATGCAATCAACATCAAAATACCAATGACATTCTTTACAGAATTAGAAATAATTCTTAAATTCATTTGGAAGAAGAAGAGACCCAGAATAGCCAAAGCAATACTAAGCAAGAAAAATGAAGCAGGAGGCATCACAATATCTAATCTGAAATTATACTACAGAGCTCTATTAACAAAAATAGCATGGTATTGGCATCAAAATAGACATTAAGACCAAAGGAACAGAATAGAAGACATAGAGACACATCCATATATTCAGCCATCTGATGTTTGACAAAGGTGCCAAAAATGTTTTGGAGAAAAAACAACCTTCTTAACAAATGGTGCTAGGAAAACTGAATAGATAAAATTGTACAAAAATTTGTAGAAAAATCAATCTAGACTGCTATTTCTCACCCTGTAGAAAACTCAAATTGAAATGGATCAAACACTTAGGAATTAAAGCAGAAACTTTACAACTTCTAGAAGAAAACATAAGGTCAACACTCCATCATATAGGTCCTGGCACCTACTTCCTTAACAAGACCCCCAGAGTGCAAGAAATAAAACCAAGAACCAACAAGTAGGATTCCATAAAACTACAAAGCTTCTGCACAACAAAGGAAACAATTAAGAGCATGAGGAGAGAGCCTACAGAATGGGAGAAAATCTTGGCTTTCTACCTCTTCAATAGAGGATTAATATCCAGAATATATAAAGAACTCAGAAAAACTTAACACAACAACAACAAAAAATAACTCAAAAACAAATGGGCAAAAGAACTAAAGAGAAACTTCTCAAGAAACACAAATGGTCAACAAATCGATAAAAAAATATTCAACATCTCTATCAATCAGAGGGAAAAAAAACTACACTAAGACTTCATCTCACTTCACTCAGAATGGCAATGATTAAGAATACAAACCATCCATTGGTTCCAAGATGGTGGCCTAGACGGACCAGTGTTCCTAGTCTCTCTAGGACCACGATTTAAAGTAGTGGAAACACCGTTTCTCAGTGAGTTTTTAGAGTACACCCAACAGCTGCCTCCATCTAGGAACTCCACTCGTGTGCCCACAGGGTCACCAAGCTCCAGTGTTTGCAGAGGACCCCGGCTGTAACCAAGAGCAGGACCCCAGTCGCAGACTCCAGCGCAGGACTCTGACCCGCGGACTCCAGTGCAGGACTCAGACCCATAGCTCATGCAAAACCTGCTCCTAAAAGTCAAAGGGAGATCAGTAGAGGAATGGGACCAAGGGGTAGAAGGTAGGGAGGGAGGGGTGAAGTGATGGGGAGTGGTATTGTCCAAATTATATTGTTATATTGTGTGCATGTATGTACCAAATTTCCCATCACTGTGTATAACTATAATGTACCAATAAAAATAAGTGGAAAATTTTTAAAAAGGGAAAAAAAGAATACAAACAACAATAAATACTGGTGAAATTATGGGGGTGAAAGTTCTCTTGTACACTGTTGGTGAAATTGCAGACTAGTACAACTCCTCTGGAAAGTAGTATGGAGATTTCTTAAAAAACTAGAGATGGAATCATCATATGATCTACCTATCCTACTCCTTGGTATTTTCCCCAATGGTCTAGAATTGGTATATTATAGTGACACAGCCGCATCAATATTTATAGTAGCACAATTCACAATAGCTAAATTATGGAATCAACCTAGATCCTGTTTATAGATGAATGGATTAACAAATTGTGGTATATGTATACAATGGAGCCTCACTTAGCTATAAAAAGAAATTATGGCATTTGCTGATAAATAGGTGAAATTGGAGAATATCATTTAAATGAAATAAGCCAAACTCAAAAACTCAAAAATATAGGAAAACAAAGGAAAGAAGGAGGGAAGAAGATTGAGAGGACAGGAGGGAAAAAGGGGATCATGAACTGATATTGATTTCCATGAATGTATGAGTTTGTTGGGAGAACCCAACTACTATGTATAACTATAAAGCTATAATAATACTAGTAATAGTAATAATAATAATAATACATATAGCAAAATAAAACATAAAGAGCAGAAGTTATGAATCATCCATTGAAGCTGAAAGCTTAGATTTCAGTCCTGCATTCACTTCTTGCTATCTGTGTCCCCAGGCTTCAGTTTTCTTCCCATCTTCTATGATATTTGAGGACTCAGTAAATTAATACATCAAAAAATGTGTAGAACACTTCTTTTTTTTGGTGGAGGGGAGGTACTGGGGATTGAACTCAGGGGCAATCAATCACTGAGCCACATCCCCAGCCCTATTTTGTGTTTTATTTAGAGACAGGGTCTTGCTGAGTTGTTTAGGGGCCCATGAAGTTGCTGAGGCTGGCTTTGAACTCGTGATCCTCCTGCTTCAGCCTCCCGAGCCACTGGGATCACAGGCATGCACCACTGTACCTAGCTGTAGAGCACTTCTTGACAACACTCAAAAAAAGAGTGTTAGCAACCATTGTTATCAAGTGGAATTGCTTGGACTTGCAGGAAAGGTTAGGATTTAGATGGAAGGAACACATTGAATAAAGAGACTTGAATGCTGTATGTGAAAGAGAACATAGTGTCTGCTATTATAATGCAATGAATTTTGTCTCTTCTGTGTCTCATGTAACTGGAGTCCAGGTAAAAGCTACTAACCACTACTGTCAATTCATAATGATGGGAGAGAGTGTCATTGCAGCAAAGCATTTTCACAGTGCTTTCTAATAATAATGATATTAAAGATAATAGCCGACATGGCTGTTAACAGCTTGGCTCAGGCTTTGTTTAAATAGGTTATCTCACATTACTTCAACTGTACTAAAAGATGATTTTATTTTTATCAACTGAGGTACTTGAGGGGCATAGGAAGTTAAGGAACTTGCTTGTGGCTACTTGGCTGGTGGAAGACAGGAGTTGAATATATGAAATTAGGTCCAAAGCCCTCATCAAATGTAACCCATTAATAAGAGGAGGAAAAACACTTAAAAATATGTATCATGGGGAGATGTTTTAAAATATGCAGGAGTTTAGTACCTTTTAAAATTATTCCATTTAGGCTACTTTTTGCTCTGTCCCTAGGTAAGTAAAGCTCTGATGTTGATAAGCTAGGAAACAGAATGGACTAACCAATCTGATTATTGCAAATCATGGAATCAAATACATACAGTCACAAAATTAGTAAATTCTAGAAGTAATTTCTGTATGTGACTAAAAGTCTCTTTCGTGTGTTGTGTTTGGTTTAAAAGCATGAAGAGTTTTGGTCCAATAGCATTTTATATACCCACATTCATACCTGCACATACCCACTTTTCCACATAAAGTCTCAAAAGTTGGCTTTGAACAGTGAATTTTCCTGTTTAGCTGGTTGGAAGAGCTAGCTTGTGGACAGGAGCATGAACTGGACACCTGAGGAAGACCTTCTCAGAGTTGTGATTCTTAGATCACATACCAACCTGAGATAGAGAGGAGAAGTAATTTGGAATTATTTCCAGTAACACCACACTCCATTTGTCATCCTGTGTTCTTGACCCAGAAAGAGGAGAAGCTATTTGGAAGCAGTGACTGGAACTTTCACTAAAGTAAACAAATAAAATTAATGGAGCACAGTGTGTGGTTCAGCACGTGTGTCTTTCCATCACAATGTCACATGTCATGAATGATACAGGCAAATGAAACAAAATGAAGCAAATAGCAAAGCAATTTGTAACATAAAATGTAGATTTTTCAGCAAGCAATGCTTTTGACCAAATAGAAATGATGATAGCATCTTAGGAATTTATCATGATGATACTAGATTGCAAAGGTTGTCTGCTTGAATAAACAAGAAGCTGTCAATATTTGCTAAGAATGATATTTACTCTTTTTTTTTTTTGGTACTGGGGATTGAACTCAGGGGTACTTGACCACTGAGCCACATCTCCAGCCCTATTTTGTGTTTTATGTAGAGACAGGGTCTCACTGAGTTGCTTAGCAACTTGCTGAGGCTGGCTTTGAACTCACGATTCTCCTGTCTCAGCCTCCCTAAGTGCTGGGATTACAGGCTTGAGCCACCGCACCCAGCTGAATGATATTTACTCTTTACTATAAGGGCCTTAATTTACACTGGAAAAAATTAGAAAGTAGACATATGACCAAAATGAAGAGACTTCAAATGAGAAGTTACAAAAAGTATGTAGCATTTCTCATGCTTATTCTGGTCATTTCAATTCTGCTGAATTTATTGACAGTAATTCAAAATATGCCTTTTTGCTTTTGCTAAAAGTCTGGTTTAGAACTGTCTTTGAATGGCTGATGTAGAATTACCTGGAAGAATCTTTGTATAGAATTTTGGAAATTATTCCTTATGATTCTAATTCAGTAGTTTTGTTCTGGGGCCCAGAAATCTGTCTTGATTGTTTTATGATCATTAAATCAAACACAGTGTCTAATCAAACATAATGTCTAAATTATTGCTTCTGTAAAGGAACAAAAAAGGGCCCAAGAACTTTGGATCTTTATCTTCCCAAAGTCCAGTAGCACATTTACTGAGAAGGAAGCAAGGGCCAATTACATGTCAACTGATTTACTCACTTTTTAAAAAAATTAACTGGTGGTCAATGAGGTTAAGGAGACAGCATATTTTCAGGTAGCTGGTACATTCTGGAGTCAGAATTCTGCCACTCTCCATTATGTTGTGCCACTCTGATGCAGTTGTTTTGGATACACAGAGATAAATAACTAATTGGATAAACACTTTCCCCTTTAAACATCGGTTTCCATGTTTATATAGATAGTGAATATCTTTTTTTTGGTATTATTGGAATTCCAAGGATAAATAAGATAAAACATTTGTAAAAGTCTCAAACATTTCAATAATCAATAATTGCAGGTCGATTTGATAAAGTGGTCTAAAGAAAAAGGTCAATATTTTATGAAAAAATCAAATACCTATTTTTGTAGTTTAAGTATTATAAAATCTTTTAGACACTTCTGTAATTTCCTAATATATAAAATAAGCAAAATTTTGTTACATATAAATAATATGCTTATTCAAATTACACTATATACATTACTTGTACATATGCTAATAAAATTTGCTGTATTTACAATGCCTATATTGACTGATAAATACCCTGGAAATGATATATACAGTTAAAACTGTAACTTTTCAGTGTTTGTATTTATTTTAATATTAAGACATTTCTTCACCGTCTTCAACAGGCTTATCCTCTAAGTTCAAAATATTTTGGGGGCTGGGAGTGTTTCTCTTATGAAGATGACATTCAAAAGGTATTTTAGATTTGGAGGAAAATGGGCTTTGAAATCTATAGAAAATAGCCAGGGTGAGTCCTGGTGGACCTTACTGGTCTGTACCCCTGAGACTACAGTAAACACCATACTTCAGCTTATGATTTTGGAATCCCTCTTTGACAAGTAACATCTTTCCTTTCTAAAATTGTAAATTTCCCTTTTATCCCCATGCCTTAATGAGATTTCATTGTTCAGGTTCAAAAAGTTTTTAATTTGCATTTATATATGTAATTATCTGAGTAATAACTATCAGAACAATTCAAATAAGACAATAGTGCATAGAAAAATCGTGATGGTCTCCCTTCAAACCTACTTTTCTTTCTTGTCTAATTCCTAAGTTTGGTTTATATTATGTTAGGCCTTTTTACATGCATACACTTTTTGTATATATTTATTTTTCTCTTTTACATATATGGGAAACTTTTGAACATACTTTGTTGTTTTCTCCCTCCTTCTTCACTTTTCTGGAATTTTTTACAAATATCTGATATTGATAGACTTCAAACTTTATTCAGAGTATCATGAATGATGTTGCAGTAGATGTCCCTATATACATATCTGTGTACATGGTATACTCATGTGATATATTTCTAGAAGCGGAACCACTGGGCCAAAGATATGTACACTTGAAGTATTAAACAATATTACCAGATTGCTTTTTTATAATTCTATCCATATCTATTCTAAAACAAAAATTTTCAATCTTTTAGAATTATGTAATCTGATACCCAAAAAAGTTAATGTGTAATTTTTTATTTTGAATTCTGTAACTACTAAGATATTAGTAAATTTTATCTTTTTACATTTGTAAGTTTTTTTGAATTTCTTTATCTGGTAATTTGGAGACTTTATTTTTTAATGTTTGTAAGACCTCATATACTACAAAGATTTACTATTTATGTATTACATCAGCCACATGTATTGAAATATTTTTTCCAAATTTGTTGCTGATATTTAATTTTGTTGTGCCACTCACTGGAAATAAGTTTTAAATGTGTATTAAAAATGAATTAATTTTCTCTTATCAATCTTGAGAATTGTTCAGAAGAATTCTTTTAACCCAGAATTGTATTTAAAAATAGCTATGTTGCATAATAAGTAATTTTTAGATTTGTTTTGCATATAGATATTTAATCTATCCTGAATTTATTTTTGGTTCTTGAAATTATGTTTAATTGCCTGAACATCATTCATTTAATATTTTTCCCTTAAAAATACTAAACATATGAATGTATTTATGTCTTTACAGATATATATTTACATATATGTATTCATTGAACATGTATATACACATGCTTTCCTTCATAGAATATGCATTTGAGTATTTTTGTTGCACTGATCTATATTGTATGTTTTATTCCAATAATATTATTTTAATTGGTATATTTTATATTTTTATATACTAAAATGCAAGTTGCTATTCCTGACCATTTTTCTCAAAATTTTTTGGGGTGTTTGTATACATGTAATTTTTCAGATGAACTTCAGAATCCTGACTATAATGGGTCTTTTAAGATCCATTAAAATATCCAATTGCAATTTAATGACATTTCATTAAATTTATAGGTTAATTTTCAAAGAATTTATATCTTTATAATATTGAGTCTTCTCAAATTGAAAATTAACATGATTCTTTACTGATTCAAGTATTCACTTATGTCTATCATTAACTAAAGTGTGCCTTACATAGCATACTTAGTTTGTTTTATATTTCTTCTTAATTTTATTCCTAGGTATACCACCTCAGACTAGGTTCGGCTGAAAGTCAAGGAGACTCAAAATAACAGTGACTTAACCACAAAAGATGCAATCTGTCTTTCTCATGAAGGTATCACACAAGGGATAGGTATGATAACTCTGTCACATATTCCTCAGGATTCCAGGTTCCTTCCACATTGTCCTGCCTTCACATTTAATGTCAGTTCTGGTCCTTATGAGTTTAGATAACTACAAGGGTGGCCACTATCATAACCACAGTCCAGGGAGCAAGACTGAGGAAAAGATAAGCAGGTGGGTGTCAAGGAGAAAATTCAGGTGTCTGAAAAGGAAGGCTTTTGGAAAGTGATGTAGAGGAACTCCACTTATATTCCTCTTACATTCCATTGACTGTAATAGGATGTCACACAAACTTCCTGGAGGCAAGAGAGCTTGAGAAATATTACCTTTGTTCTGGGAGGCTATAACTCAGCCCAAGAAAGTCTAGCATCCTATCAGGGTGGAAGAAGAGGGAAAAGAACATTAGGATACAGCTAACAGTTTTCAGGATAGCAGATATATTTTAATTTTTGTTGCTATTTTAAACATATATTACTTTTAACACTTTTCCTACACAGCTTATGATTATGCCAATAGGGTAAAACTCCAGTAATTTGAGAAATACTGTCCAAAAATTCTGATAAAATGTAAGATCATGTCATTATACAGTTTATAAAATGACCCAGGTGAGCTTATGTGGCAGCTAATGGAGTTTTAGGGTCACGACCCAAGTCTACCTTGATGGTATCTGGGGAGAGTTCTGCATTCTGTTCCTCACTGAGTTCTACAGGATGCCTGGGACTATTTAAGGAGTACTTGGGTCATATAGTATCTCTTTTGTTGTGCCCATCAGGGAAGCTCAGGCTATCAGAATCCTGGGAACACAGGAACTACCCTAACCATCTCCTGCTTCTAAAGTCTTGGAAGTCTGCAGTTCCCTGTCCAGCACCCTTCTCTTTTCTGCGTGCTCCTCACCTGAAGGTAAAGCTTGTTCATATAGAACTAGAGTCTGAGGAAGAAAGGTATTATTTGTGTAATGTACATATTCCCATCAAAGAGAGGTGCTTTATGGCAGACATTTATTTGTTTTTGTATCATATGCATGTTGGGATAAACGTAAATAAAAACACAAATACAAAAAGTAAACAAAAATCACATCTAACTTTCTACATTGAAATATATCTTATTTTTTCCCTCCACCCTCTCATTTTCCCTCTTTCTTCCTTTCTTTCCCCCTGTAAACTTGCAAGATAACTGTGAGATGTGAGGTAGATTGATTTGCACAGCTTTGCTGTTAAATTACCCATTCTGCCACCTAGAGTGTTCAAAACTCTTCCCACATCATTAATCTCAACTACTGAGCTGATGGGAATTGGACTCTACAAACAGGTTGTCTGCCAAAGTAGATGTCCCCAGGCAAATACTTAACAATATTTTTACCTAGTAAACTAAGTTTTTAAAAAAACAAGCTAAATCAAAATAAAAACAACAATCTGTTTTCCCTATAGACTGATAAAATAGCCCAAAATGTGTTAGAATTGAGATGAAAATAAATCACTCTGGAAATGTTCAGCATTTGCAAAATCTAACTAATAAGTAAGGGAAAAAATGTATGAACCAGTAGATAAGACTGAATTATACTTTGGTTTGTAGATATTCCTGCCTGGAGTTAGACAAATCAACAGTGTCCAGGTGTTCACATTTTTCCTCAACTAAGGGTGTGCGGTACAGCACAGCAAGCAACATGACAGGCTCAGAGTCCAATAAGATTGGTTTGTGATCTCCCTTGGTCCATTATAATTTTGGCTAGATTATTTGTTTCTGCTAAGGCTTGGTTTTCTCATCTTTTGACTGAGGGTAATAATAATAATATTTTTCCTAGTAACATTGTTGTGAGCATTAAGTTAGATAACATGAGCACAGATTTTTGACTATAGTGTAGTGCAATTCAATAAATCTTAGGTACTAATACAGTTTTTTTTATTACTATTAATATCTGCACTCCTACTATGTGAAGATGCTCCCCTAACCTCTGTGGGCTCTGAGAGATGTAGGGTAAGATGTTAACCCATAACATACTCATAGTCTAGTTTGGAAAAACACATTTAAAAAGTAGTAATCATGTTTGATGAAAAAAGAAAAAGGTATGATGTTTCTTATTAGGGCAGACATATTTGTTTTCTTATGATTATCTCCAATTAATTATAAATAAAGGCCTCCAGTGAATCACACTGCCTCCATCGATGCCCTTTTGTAATGTGATTCTGCCATTTCTCCCCTAATAGGTGGAGTCTATTTCCATATTCCTTGAATCTCATCAATCTTGAGACTTGCTTTGGCAAAAAAAAGTTGTGTGACTTCCAAAGCTAGGTCTAAAGACTTCTGTCTGCTTCTGCTTTTACTCTCTTGGAACAATGCTTTCATTATGGGAAGAGCCTCTTTCTAGCCTCCTGGAGGATGAGAGACCATATGGAAAAGAACCAAGGAAGTCCAGGTAGCTGCCAGTGTCAACTGCCAGACCCACAAGCTTGGCCATGTTGGCTCAGCCAACCTTCAGCTGAATTATCAGATGCCTGCAACCACATGCATGCTCTCAGGAGAAACCACCAGAGGAGCCACCCAGCTGAGCTCAACCCAAATTGCTCATGAGCAAGTAAATGATTCTTGTTTTAAGCCACTAAGTTTTGGGGTGGTTTGTTGTATACCAATAGTTAACTAATCCAGTTTTATGTATGATTTTCTGCTATGAATTTCTTTCACTTAAACAACTTGAAGGCCCAGAGTTGTGCTTGTGTTCATTTCTTTATGGTACATATGTTGGATCCTGGCACTAGACCTTTCTGTTTTATGCTTGCCAAGTCACTATTCAAATGAAGAGGTTTTTCTTGGAAAAGAGGGAAGCTGCAACATACAGATAGTAAACAATACAATATAACAAAGAACAAGCATTTATTTTTGTAGATATTTTCTTAAAATCCAATGAGAAAAAAATGCTTTGCACTGACACTTTGGGGGTAATAGAATATGTGGTAAAACTTTAATAATCAGAATTCTGAAAGGCTAATTTTTTGAGCCCGGCACTTGGAGCATTTGAGGGATCATGAGAGATGGGAGTTGGAGCAAAGTGAAACCTCATGTGATCAACTTGATTCTTTCCAAATGTCCAAACCAGAACCTACCCAGGCAGTGTTAGCTGAAGAATTATACTTCCTTACAGCCAGGATAAGAAAGGCTACTGAGAGAATGCCAAGAAGGGGTTCCTGAAAAATTTGAGAATTCCTGTAGATGTCACAGTTGAGCAAGCTGATTTTTTTTCTGGTAAACTTGGGCTAATGTTAAATTTCTAATAAATTTTAATTTTCCTTCTTACTTTCAAAAAGGGAGAATGGTTGACCACTGTGATCGTTTCTGTTTTCCCATGTTAAACCTATTTACATAAAGCAAGCAAGTTTAATATTTTAATACATTTTATTTTGAGGACATTTTGTCATAACTAGAAAAGGAGAGCTCAATCTTAAAATATAGGTGAGCCCTTCTGTTTCCTCTCCATGACAATTTTAGAGAAATGTATACATACATTATTTTCATTTGATTGCCTTCCATTTACTTCCATTTACCTTCATATACTTTCACTATAGTCAGTTTTTGCCCTCAGCCAGCCAATGACTTCTTGAGATCTTCAAGTTTTTCAGTGGAAACATTTTAGTCTTTATCTTTCACAACTGGTATTATTCTATTTGATAATAATATTGTACTTCATAAAATTCTTTGTTCCCTTAAAATGTATGATCCAGGTCCTCCTATACTGCCCTGTATTTGTCCCTCAAACAGCAGTGATCCCAAGGCTCTGTTCTATTGTTGCACCTCTGCTTCTCATTTACTACAGTCTTTATTGTCAATCTTGTGTATTTCCCATTTGGTTTTTATACAACCACAAGTTGGTTACTTCATGGCCTGTGTCTTCGGTCAATTTCAGTCAGACAAATCCTCCCTTCCTGCACTTTTTTGATCTATTCAGGTCCTCAACAGATTGAATGATGCTCATCACATTTGACAATGCTAATTACTTCTGGAAACACTTCCATGTACACACCCAGAAATAATACTTTATGAGGTATCTGGCATCCTGTGATCTAGGGCAGGTTGAAATGAAAAATTTACTATCCCCCAAATCTGTAGGTTAATATCAACTTCCTAAATGTCTTCTACTTTTTCAATCAATGCAAATATAACAATGACACCAGATTTCTTTTTGTAAAACCCAAATCTATTTATTTTACTTAAACACCTTTGGTGGTTTCTCGTTCTCCATGGATAACTCAACAAATCCTTGTAGCTTGGTAGAAGGGGTATCCTTTACAATGTGGCTTCAAGATATATTTCAACCTCATTTACAACCACTTTGACTGCAATCAATACTGTTACTACAGAACTATTCTGCATTTCTCAGATATAGCATTGAATATCATATTGTGTCCTTGTACTTCTAATACATTTGCATTGATATTCCATCTCTCTTGCATTTGGCTATGGAATAGATTAAGAAATGAAGCTGTCCTGGACACAAAGCACATGTTATTTACATTGTTACTCTCAAATCTCAATTATGCCTTTCAGTTCTTTATTAATACTTTTATATAGTACACCACATTGAACTGTGGCTATTTATATAACAGCAAAACTCAAATGTCTACTCTTCTAGCACCAGACTTGATCCTTGGTGTAACAGTTATATCTACCCATCAGATGATTTATGAATGGATGGGTGATAGCAATTGATTTTCTTGTGCCAGACTGTCATATGGTCTGTCATATTTTTAACACAAATTTTCAAGCTGAAATAAAAATGTATGACTTTGTAATAGAAATATAAATGCTTGCTTATTTAGTGTTTCCTTTGAGAAAATGTGTTTGGATGATTGACTTTAATAGGATAAGTGGTGACAATTTGTTTATTTCTCCCTCTTGTTTCCTTCACCCCCAAACCAGTTACTGAATCCCTGGGCTACTGATCCTAATTCTCTCGGCAATGGTGATTTTTCATAGTTGAATGGAAATTATAGATTCAGATTTCTGGACAAATCAAGGTTCTTTTTATCTGATTTAAATTTCCACATTATAAACAACATTTTAAGTCTGTCTGGACTTTCACTGTGTTTAGTTAGGTTTGTTCGGAGGTTCTACATGTAGTCTTGTATACCTTCCTGAAAACTAAATGCAGTAGTTATTTAGGAAATTTTAGAGCAATAGGTATTTTTTAAAAGCCTAATAACAAAATGTATATTGACTTTTTAATGGTGATTATTTGGTTTTGTTTAAAATCTTCTTAGAATATTCCTTATTCTGGGTTAGTAAGCAGAAAATTAAACAGAAAATCCCAGTTAAAATGACACATTAGAAGTTAGAAATCCGGTGGTTCTGTTTCTTTTTATTTTATATTTTAAAGGTTGCATAGGCTTATATCAATAAATGGAACATAATTTAATTAGGTCCTAATCTAAGGACATTTGGATTCCCTCCATTTTTTTTTTTTTTTTTTTTTGCTATTGCTAGTAATGCTAATGTGAGCCCTTTGTAACAAAAAACCTTTGTGTACATGTGAAAAAATATGGAAGAGACATTCTTAAAAAATGCTAGTTTTTATTTTTTCTAATTTAACTCTTTCAGCAGATTTATAAAATCACCATTTATAGTGTTCAAAAATCAATGTTATTAAACAAAAATATGTAGTGAAAAATCTTGCTCCACTCATGCTCTTTTTCTGCCTTTTCCATTTATTTATGTATCATTCAAGAGTTCCTGTATGCAAATGAAAAATGGAAAAAAATAAGTTTGTTTTTTCTCTTCTTACAAAAAACATAGCATATTAATAATATTATTTCCATTGTATATTTTTTATCCTTAATAGATCTTGGAAACCTTTTCCTATCAGTGTACTAGAGAGATTCCTCATTCTTTTTCACAGTTTTACATTGAATTCTGTTGAAAAAAATATGAAAATTTATTCTATCATTCACTATTAACATATTTTTTGTTATTTATCATTTTTGATATAAGCTATGTTGAATGAATAACTTTGCATATATATGATTTTTCATGTGTGTGAGTTTGCAGAATACAATTTTCCAAAGTGGGATTCCTAGACCAAGATTGTATGTTTTTGTAATGTTGATAAATTGTGCCAAATTTCCTTTCTTAGTATATTACCAATTTACACTTCTACCAGCATAAGACAATGCTCATGAGTAAGCTTGAATACTTTTCAGTATTTTAAGGATCTATTTCTTTTTGAGAGTACCCTGCTCTTATTCTTTGATTTTTTTCTATAATAACTTTTGAACTTAAATTTTAAAAAAGTTTTATATTAGAGAAATTAATCCTTTGTCTATGATACATTTGCCCAATATTTTTTAAAAATTTCTTTTCTTTCCACTTTTTATGGTTTCCTTTTGTTAATGAAAATCATTTATAAAAGTAAGTTATTTTATATAAGTTAGTTAATTTAGGATGGGTATATCATGATTCAATTTGAAAACAGTTTGTAAAATAGATTATTTAAGCCTGCTGTCAATCACTGAAGTAAAATATGAAGGCCTTTAATGTCATGCTAGCTTATTTCCTGTTTTTCTGCTTTTTGAAGGTTTTGAGATATGACATTTCTCATTGTGTGTGTATTGTGTATGTATTTCTTTTGATATTTAGAAAAATAAGTATTCTCATCCTATTGATCATCTTCTAAGTTATATTTTATATTTTTTGGTTTTCTTTTCTTCTTTAAATATTGTCTATTAATTCCTGCCTGAGAACAATATCATAAAAATAACACTGTTACTCTTTCCTTCTTTCCCTTCTACCACCCAAATTTTATAAATAACATTGTTTTTGTTCTTTATAGTATTTAACTAATAGGCTGTAAGTATCTTTTGACTACAGCTATTGCAAACTTTGTAAATTTACACTACTCATATCAGTTATCGATTACATCCCAATTTTTTGTATTTATATTATTTCCATAATTCAAGGCATATAATGTTTACATCTTATTTGTCACTCAAATTTTTATATTTTCCTTATTCTATTTTGAGAGAAAAATATGTGTGCTCACTGACAAGTTTTCTTCTTCACTTGACTTAAAAACACCTTTTTTGTACCCGAGTTTAAACGTTAGTAGTTTGCCTTATGAAGGATTCATGAGAAAATCTCCCTTCCTTCTTATACTTGGAGTTTTTATACTCAGTTTTGACAGTGTTTCAAATCTTTTTCTCACACACTTTTTTTTTACTGGTAGGTGGACACAATATCTTTATTTTATTTTATTTTTTATGTGGTGCTGAGGATCAAATCCAGTGCCTCATGTGTGGTAGGTGAGAGCTCTACCACTGAGCCACAACCCCAGCCCTCTCACACATTCTTTCTACAAGTATCTTATAGCTGTTATCTCTTTATCTTCTAGTGTTGAAAGTGCTATAGGAATATCTGTTTGCAGCTTGAATTTTTCCCTTTTATAAATGAATTAATTTGTTACATAAAAATGAAAGGATTTATTCTTTCCCTTTTAAAATATGAAGGTTCCAACCTGTACTAGTTTCTGTCTTGTTCATCTGTGAGTCAATTATTGGTACCCATGATATAAACATATAGAATCAAGTAATTTTTTCATACTTTAATCTTGAATTATATTTTTAAGTATTTGCTATGTTTTATTGCTTTGGTTTCTTTTCTAGGGACTGCAATTATGCATACATTGGATCTTCTTTGCCTGCCTTTTATATCTTCATTTTCTCTTCAAGCTTTTTAAATTTCATACCAATTTATTTGCATTGATCCATATAATACTAGTAAAATATCTGGTAAAATACAAGACAGGCATTTGTCCCCTTTTTTTTCCAATTCACTATGTACTCCATTGTGACCTGCTAATATTGCTGTATTGTTTTTCTAAAATTAACCTATCAGATGTACAGTTAAGAATTTTAGCACCAGTGAAAGCCCCAAAGCTCAAGTTTTAGTCCCAGCCTTCTTGTATCTATTCCATAGATTTTCTGGTCAATCATTCCTGATACATGGATTGTGATTGTTTTACTTCAGCTATATAAAGGAAACTTGGCTTCATTATCTGACAGGTCTCATTGTGATTAAATTGGAAAAAATGTAAAAAAGAACAGTACATAAAATAATATAAACTCTTATAGGCAATTTCTCATTCATAAAATGGCACCAAAAATGACCTACTTTGTATGTTTTTTCTCAATTTCTTTCTTAAAAGGATACTTTAAATTGCACAATTAGTGATTCTGTTTCAGTTATTAATAAATTCACCTGTGGAAACTATATAATATCCAGGTACCCTGACTTCATACCCAAACCAATTCTATCAGCATATCTGCATTTGAAGTACTTGATGGTACTTTCATACACCAGTGTTGAGCTTCAATGCCTTCAAAAATAATTCCTGGCTCTTAGAATTTGGACCATGAATATTACCTCTTATTATTGTCAACAATACCTATTACCTATATTAAAATAAAAGCATTTGGTGAAACTTGTCTCAGTACTAACATTTTAAAGTAATATGAATAATTGTCTATGAAATTCAAGTTTGTGGTATCACTGCATGATTCTATTCTCTTGTGATCTGTAAAACAGATACTGTCATGAATTTTCTCCAAGAATTTTAATCCTTTATTTAAAGTTGCTGTTTTCATTTCTCTTTTTAAAGTTCCTTAATATGTTTTCCAGCATTCAGTGTCACTTGTGATGCTTCTAATTATTTATACATGTGATGATTTTTAATTTCTCTTGCATTTCGTCCTGGATTTCTGGCAGCTCATATCTCATCTGTTTAATTCTAGCTCTTTCCCAATTTTCTTCATTTAGTTTGTGTCTATTTAATTTTCTGATGATGCACATATTTAAAGTTTTTATCTATGTGATAACTTTTCCTGTAAAGTATTCTTTGTCCATTAATTTGTTTTGATGTCTACTTTACACAATTTTTTTCTTGTGATGACTTTGTATAGCAGAAAACCATTTCCTTTTATACTATTACTCACTCTTGGATGAGTCTGATTTCTCTGGGCAAGTTATTTGTCAGAGTTTCTAAGTATAAGAGAACACCCAGTTATATGTGAATTTTATAAAAACTACATTTTTGAGGGTATATTCTTTGTCACTTTTGTGATATAATTATACCACTTTTCCTTACTTGTGCACAATTCAGATTTCATGTGCATACCATATTTTTATCTGCTGAATTCTGGCAATTCTAGTTGATAGGGTCTATCATATAGGTGGGGCTAGAATTCATAACCCAAAGGACTTTTTTCCCTTTTTGTTTCCCTGACTCAATTTGCCTCCTTCACGATGGATTTTTGTATTCTCATTTTGTGCTGATTCTCTTAATCAAACCAGGTTTAGGAGGGCTCACTCTACTAGCCCTGTTCCCCATTGCTACTATGAGTTTCTCCTCACAGGATGAGCTCATTATATGTGAAAGATATGGTTGTATTTATTTTTAGATTTCTGAAAATTTTGGAAGCATCCTTTCAAATTTTTTAGTTCTTTGATAGTTTTCTTCAGTTTTTCCTTATATTTATCTTGTACATATTTTATTAGATTTATATGTATTTCATTCTTTTGTGTACTATTGTAAATGATGATTTGCTTTTAATTTCAAATCTTAATTGTTCATTGTTGGTTTACTGAGAAACTATTAATTTTATACATTTACTTTGCATCCTGAAACTGATCATTGCCTAGTTTCAGGAATTATTTTGTTGATTGGTTTTGATTTTCTATGCAGATGATCATGTCATCTAACAAAGAAAGATTTCCTTCTTTCTTCCCAGGCTGTATGCCTTTTATTTCCTTTTCTTATCTTACTATATTAGCCAAGAATTCTGTACAATGTTGCAAAGCAGTGGTGAGAGGGAACATCTTTTTCTTGTTCCTTAAAGATCATATATTCTGGGGCTGGGACTGTAGCTCAGCGGTAAAGCGCTTGCCTCGCATGCGTGAGGCCCTGGGTTCGATCCTCAGCACCACATACAAAGCAATAAAATAAAGACATTGTGTCCATCTACAGCTAAAAAAATATTTTAAAAAAAATCATATGTTCTTTTAAAGATCATAGCACAGTGGCATCATCACATCTAAAATTACAATATTTCTTTAATATCAGCAAATATTAAGTCAACATTTGTGTTTCTGTCACAATTTTATTTTTTAAAGGACACATTTTGCAATTTTGATGTCTTTTAAGTCCTTTTAAGTTGATTTCTTCCATATGCATTTCTCCCTTTAGTTTTCTTGCAATATTATATTTGTGAAACAAGGATGTTTGTTCTGTAAACTGTCTTATGATAGATTTTACTAATTTTATCCCTGTTGGGTGATTTGCAATATTACTTTCCCCTCCCTCCCGAATTTTCTTTAAGTTGGAAATTAGGTCTAAATTTTGATTAGATTTAAACTCTCTCACCTCCCACTCCCCTTCTTTTGGCAAGAACTTCCCATAGGTTATATTCTATATCTCCATCAGGAAGCACATTATGTCTGGTTATATTTCTATGTGTGTGTGCAGCTAATGTCATTATCTATATGTATTTTTTTATTTGGGTTTATAAAATGGCGCTATTCCATATTTTTCTGTGTTTATTAGCTGGAATAATTTAATGCAGAGATACTTCCCTTCTCATTTCTTTGATAGCTGACTACCCATTGCCTAAGGTACAATTCATACAGGGAGGGAGAAAAAATGCTTGATTCTACCATTTACAAGTTTTCAAAATAGTGATTTGATTTCCTAGCAATTTTTCCAATGTGAGAAATATGTGCACATTTAAGTAGGTTTGATGTTTATTTAATCACAATTATTACCTTTGCTTCTCAAATTGGATAATCTTTAGTCTCTTGAGCCTCTTCATGTTTGCTTCTGAGTCTTTTGGACGTGAACACATTAACATTTGGTAGCATCATTGATTTTTAACATGACAAGATGTCCTAGGTTCATTTTGTGTAGTAACAACCCCAGACCTGATATTACCATTTTCCCAGAGAGCCTTTGTTTCTTTAGCGGATCATCATATTTAAAGATAACATTCCAACTGCTAGAGGTGATTATTGCTACTGTTAATCATTTCTAGGACTTTTTGGTGGGAAGACTTTGTAAACATTTTTCTTTAAAATCATAAAATATATCATGAGTTTACCCTTTCATCTCAAAATCAGGAATAAATTTTTTTTAATTGGCATGTTTATCTTACATTTGTTTCTCCTTTCTCATACACTGAAAGTACTCAGTTCCTAATAACATAAAAAATGACATATTTACTTTATCCCACATTAGGCACACCAAAGTTTTATAATAACATCAAACCTCTATCAATAATGTGATTACTCAAAGCAGTTTAATTTCCTCGGTAGGTGAGATAATATGCCAGATCAAATTGCCAAATCAGAGTCTCGTGGATAGAAGATCTTATCAACATTTATTAAATAATTTTAAAGATATAAATAATTAGATAAAATATAGAGAAATGTGGAATATTGAAAACAGCTCCCCAGAATTTTCCTTTTGTTGTTCAATGAGTCTCTAACCCATAATAGATGATGTTTCTAAGAAAAATTTGCAAGACTCCTTACATAAAAGGGAACATTTAAATTATGAAATACCTTTGTTGAATACTCTTCAAAGTCATTAGCTTCTGCAGTACTCTTCAGGAAATCTCTCCTCATAGTTTCTGTGATTCTTAACTAGATATATCCTGCTGAAGGCATTTCAGATGAAAAGTTTCTTCTACCTGGAAAATAGTATGCATTTATTTACATAAAGGTGCAGTTTCAAAATAATTGTTGGACAAAGTCACCTGACTACCCCCACTCCAAGATCATCTGTCTAGTTGAAGAGAATCGGGTCTGCTACTTTGTCTCTGCATGGAAGTTCATTTTTTTTCTTTAGGGCAGAGACCACTGAGGAGGGACAGTCAAATACTCACCCTTTAAAGACTAGTTAGTTGGAATAGCTCCTTTCTGTGTGGTTCTGCCATCCATTTAACAAATAGGCTTATATGTTGTATTTCACTTTACATTTCTAGGAATTATTTTAAATTTTAGTTTTGTTTTAATATGGTGTAAAACCCTTACCAAGCTCCATATCAAATATGTAAAATAAGATATATTTAGAGAAATCCAGCTCTGTCCTTGTCCTGTGCATTCTTTTCCTATCATGACAAACTTCTTTATAGGTTACCCCTATTTAGATACACGTTTTCACCTTCTTAAGCAAATAGCAGTGTTCTCTATAAATTTTTCTTTACTTCCCATTATCAATATATCCTGGAAACTGCTCCATAGCCTAGATAGAGAATTTTCTTTTTTCTTTATCTTTACAATTGAATAGTACTCCATTGTATATACTATTCAACTAACTCAACTAGCCCCTAAACTGATAGACTTTTTTTCTTTTTTTTGGTACCAGGGATTTAACCCAGGGGCACTTAACCACGGAGTCACATCCCCAGCCCTTTTTTGTATTTTATTTAGAGACAGAGTCTTGCTGAGTTGCTTAGGGCCTTCCTAAATTGCTGAGGCTGGTTTTGAACTCATGATCCTCTTGCCTCAGCCTCCCCAGCCGCTGGGATTACAGGCGTGCACCACTGTGGTTACTGATAAACTTTTGAATTGTTTCTGAAGTCTCACTTTTACAAATACTGAAATAGCTGCTGCCGTCGTCGTCGTCTTCTTCTTCTTCTTCTTCTTTTGTATTTTTGCAAGTGTATCTTGGGGATAGAAGTTGAAAGTGGGATTTCTAGCTCATGTGTTTATATATATTATTGTGCTGCATTTTGCCAACTTATCCTCTAATATGGTTTGAATATTAGGTGTCCCCCAAAAGATCATGTGTGAGACAATGAGTTTAGAGATTAAATGATTGGGTTATAAGAGGTATAACCTAATCAGGGCATTAATCCCCTGGTAGGGGTTAAGTTGGTGGAAATTGTACACAGGTAGGGTATGGCTGGAGGAAGTGGGACATGCCTTTGGGGTTTATGGCTTTTCCTTGCTTAGAGAGCTCTCTCTCTTTGCTTTATGAGAAATGTGCTGAGCTGCTTTCCTCTGCCAATCTTCTGCCATGATTTTATACCTCATCTCAGGCCCCAAAGAATGGAGTCAGCCATCTATGGACAGAGACCTCTAAAACCACAAGCCTCCAAATAAACTTTTCCTTCTTTTCAAACAGTTTTAAAATTTGTTCTGTTGAGTTTTACATGGCAGTAGAGTCTTTTTTGCCTTTAATTATTCTTGTCAGGTCTTTTGGTTGAAGCAGTGAAAAAGCTAACTAAAACATCCTCTGTAGTGTTGAATTTTGCATTCATACTAGCACTGAGGGAAAGTATATTTCCTCATAGCTTCACCAACAAAGAATGTAAATGTACATTCATTTCAAAGAATGTTGTACAATATTATGGAAGAGAAATGATAATATCAGAGCAGTTTTAATATTTTGTTGTTTTAAAAAGCTATTTAAATACTAGTAATATTAATATTTGATTGAAAATATGATACATAAGTTGAAAATATTTTGTGTTTTTGGTTTTTTCTTGATCATAAAATACAAATTTTCATATTCAAGGTTTTGAATTTTGTTTAGTCCAAATTATTAATGATTCTCTTGTTGCATTTTGATTTTTAAGTACAGTTAGATAAGTTTCTCCCAGCAGCATGTTATAGAAGAATTTGGCTATGTTTTCTTCTAATACTTGAATAATTTTATTTTTGACACTTAAATATTTGATCTATTTAGAATCTGTCATAGTGTAAAATGTGAGGACTGATTCAACTTTATGTCCCATTGTTGTGCCTCATTATTTTAATACCACTTATTAAGATGTCCATATTTGCCCCAATGATTTAGGCTACAGCCCTTATCACATACTAAATTTTCATATGGGATTAGTTCTATTTCTGTATTTTCTAATTCTGTTCCATTGATCTGCCGGCTTATTCATGCTACACTGTTTTTTTGTTTGTTTGTTTGTTTTGTTTTGTTTTGTTTTATTTAGGCTTACATGTTAACAGTGTAAATTGATTCATTGTACATAGATAGAAGATAACATATCAATTCTCTAGTTGTAAGTTGTATAGAATTACAACATATATGCAGTCATACATAAAGTTAGGGTTATTATGACCATCATATTCCATCACCCTTGCTGTCCCCATGCCCCCTCCCCCCTTACACCCCTGTGAACAGAGATCCACCATTGTTCCCATGTCCTTCCCCACATTATGGATCAGCATCCACTTATCAACAAGTACATTCGGCATTTGGTTTTCTGACATTGGCTTACTTCACTTAGCATGATATTCTCCAACTCCATCCATTTACCTGCAAATGCCATAATTTTATTCTCTCTTATTGCTGAGTAATATTCCATTGTGTATATATGCCACAGTTTCTTTATCCAGTCATCTATCGAAGGGCATCTAGGTTGGATCCACAGTTTAG